>JARJCP010000206.1:0-112138 GCA_029281795.1 Mycena crocata
AGTTTTGGGAGGAGATGGCTGCAGACAAGCAAAAGGGTGAGCAGTTAGTTATAAGCGGCGGGATGGAGGGCTGGACTTACTTGAGCACTGGGGGGGGGAAGGCGTTGGTTGAGTTGCATATAATGAAGGAGTAGACGGCGACTTACTGATAGGAAAGAACGTTGCGCCGATGGAGGAGCCGCTGAGGACGATCCCCGACGCGAGGCCGCGATGGCGGTTGAAGTGGTGGACGACTATACTGATGGTAGGAAGAAACGTGAGTCCCAGGCCGATGCCCATGCCCACGGCCTGACTACAGCCCGGGTCAGAATGGAATTCAACATGAGGACGGAGGCACGACGTACGCGAGAAAGATCTACACCATGTCAATGTTCAAATCATCTTCGAAAACACATCTATTCATACACACCTGGTAGTATTGGTTTGGTTTGCACAGCGAGAGCATGAAGACGCTGCATTATGAAATGAAATGAATTAACATCCAAATGCGAATGAAGGAAGAGGAAGCAACGCACGAAAACGTGAATATCGAACACCCTACAATCTCGAGCATGTAGAACCCGCCGTTGTCGAATATAATGCCCGCGACGGGCCCGAGGAGGAAGGGCATCATTAGCTGGAAGCTTCCGATCCACCTACGGGACATGTCAACCAAGCACATTATTAACAACAACATTTTCCTAGGAGATAGTCGGAAATACGGAATACATACGCAATGCTACTGGGGGTGTGATCTGGCAGGTATACCCGGACGTAGTAGTCTATCCAAAGAAAACGCTCAGTGCTTCGTCGTTGGATAGAATACAGGGCAGAGCATACCTTCGAAGACGCCGAAAGTGTACGAGTAGCTGGTCGGCAACGTTAGCTGAGCGTGCAAGGCATAGGCAAGCGTACCCGAATGTTCCGAGAAGGACGAGCCAGCTACCAGGCCATTAGCACCGTACTGCCTCAAGAAAGACGAGAAATACGCACGCTCCCACCACCGTGCGCCACGCCTCGAACCCGCCGTCGGCCACCTCGAATGGATCCATAGCCGGCTTCTCCGCCTCCAATGTCGTCACGCCTGAGGCGTTCTCTTTCTGCTGTCGTGGGTCCATGTGTGTGGTGCTTAAAACGAGCGGGTGTCTGGTCAGCTAGAATGGGTGGCTGAACGTCCTTGTGGTGGGTAGGACAGCGAGAGAGTGGTGCTGGCCTGCGAAAAGCGGTCCTTGAGTGAGCCCTGTCTATCACCACACATTCAATTATCAGGCGGCAGGCCGGAGAAGCCTGATGAGCCTGCGCCATGGATGTAACACCCACATGTTGGTCAAAATGCAAAATTAGCTCGCAGGGTCCGAGTGATGTCTCCGTGTGCCAGGGTGAATTAACTTTTGAAATGGAGGGAAACGCAGGGTCTGCAGGGATGCGCAGGGAGTGGAATTGACAAGTTGCAGGGCGGAGGGAAGGTGGCGTATGCATTGGCTTCACAGGAGGCAACACAAAGGGACACAGAACACGAGGAGGTAAAGATCGATCCGGAAGATGCTTGTGATGTGGTCCCGCCGCGGTGCAAACCTAGTAGTTTCCACGTTTTCCCCCTGTGAATTGCTTTCAACATCTTCTGTCGGACTCCATCTCCTAAGCTAGCATTCTTGCCTTCAGCACGTTTCCGGAGAAATTGAACGACTTCCAGCTGGTGATAAAGCTGCCGACCCGGAAAGAAGTTCGAAGCCCAAGAAAAGACAGTTCGGGGCTTGTTCGAACCTGTTCCAAGAAAAGAAAACATATGCCGCGGAATTCCGAGCCTGATAGGTCCACAAAGGTCAGCCATATCGCTGCGGCCTGTTCGAGTGTTACTGTGGACTGGGCCTCGAGGATGATTGCTTGAGGCTCTGCTGGCCGCTGCAAGTGGTGGTATGTAAAGGTACGCTGCCGACTTTGATAAGTACGTACCAGTACTAGTGACGTGTTTGATTGACACCAGAACTTCTCTGATATGCGGCCCGCGGGATCCTGCGGCGCGCCGCGGCGGCCGGTGACAAGCCGGTGACCTCAAGAGTCAAGTTGACCTCGTCAAGGAGTGGAATTTGGGCAGTGAGCTGTTTGTGAGGGGAATTTCCGCTCATGGTCTTGTCCTTGTCGATGCGTCGGTGTTTGTAAAATTGTATGTGTGATTCATGAATCATGAAGGCCATTTCAGGCTTGGTCAAATATGCGCGCGGGCCTTGCTCGGGCCGATAAGGTGTACAGTAGAATCTAGATACTGTACTGTCCAAGTACTGTCAGGACTCAAATCCACTTACGTTTTTACGTACTGTAGTTCCATTTTTTTCTAGTTGTAGACTTGTAGTGATTCAGAGGAACGAGCAAGGTTGGATACTACAGTGTCTGTCAAGAGAGACTGAGTTGTGAGCAAGTTGTGAGGCCGTCATATAAAAACGCTGGAATGCAACCTTGAACTTTGCACTCGGGGAAGTCCGAAAAATCAGCGTGTCGAAAAGGGGCGCCGAAAGGCGAGCTTTCAGCGATACTTTCGGCCGGCAGCTACTATATCAGGTAATAGATAAGATCAGATTAACTATATCGGGTAATGATTTCGGTGTCACCGCTGAGAACGTTCCCGAAACTACAGCTTTTGGGAACGTTCTCAGCTGTGATCCGGGCGCTGATTTTCCTGATTTTGTGGTGTGTTGTACGCTGTGGATTTCCTTCGTGACCCAAGCACACGGGGAAAAAACACTTACCTGGTCATCTGGAAACGTTCCGGAAACTAAAAGTTTCGGGAACATGCAAACTGCGTCTGAAACTCATAGTTTCAGGCAGAGTTTACGTACCGCTGACACTCAAAGTTTCTGGGGCTCCCCAGAAACAATAAGTTTCTGGCAGCCCACAATTGTGGATTTTAGGGATTTAAGGTGGCTTGAAACTTATTGTTTCTGGGAAGCCCCAGAAACCTAAAGTGTCAGTTGCACATAATGTGTGCCTGAAACTCATAGTTTCAGTCAAAGTTTAACCGCAGTCTTGAGTCGATGGGTACATCTCCCATCAAATCTTACCCCATCAGGAATGGCCTGCCCCACTCATTCACGTCCATTGATTCAACGCCGCCCAGAAGAAATACCATGGTAGTACCTCAACAGACATACAGTACATAGTGTGCGCTGTGTTGTACGAATTACACGTGTATATGCATCAGAAGTCGAGAAAACATGTTTTCCGGCTTTGGAACTCGGAAAACATATCGCAAATGTTGCTATGGGTAATTCTCTTGGTACTTACTGTAGATAAGGTATATTGTGAGCTGCTTACCTCTGACGCCACTCATTGCCCTTAAAAATGGCGAAACCCTTAGGTTTATCAACAACAAACCTCCGAAAAAAGTAAATCTCCGAAAAAAGGTTAACTCTGATGTTTTTGGGCGGAATGGGGGCGACTGTCTATGGAAAATTGTTCATCAAGCGCTCCAGGCCTATGAAGAATCTATTCTGAGGTCATAAAGCATAGATCTATACGCCGTTGAAATAAAACATTAAATCAATAGATATTCTACTTATTGATGCTATTTGGTGTCGGGCCGATTTTAAAACATGGCACTTGACCATGACTCTTAAACAAACGAGGAAGTAACACCTTAATACCGCTGGAAAACGTCTGCAACACGTCTGTGGTACTTTTTCAACATCTGTTTGGCACGCCGCCCAAAGAAAAACACCCCAAAAGAGATGTGGCTGTGCTCGGCACGTCCGGCACGTCAGCCATTTTGACTTTCCGGCATGATCGGAGATGTACCCTCAGACTACGAACTCGTTTAACCGCTCCTACAACTTTTAGTTTCCGTAACGTTTCCAGACGCCCAGAAAAGTATCTTTTCTCCGTGTGAAGGTGATGCCTTCGGCGATCCCGGGTGTTGAAAGCAGTGTTCGCTTCAAGGTCTAATAAGGTTAGAAACCATCTCTAGAACCGGATTTGAGGCCCCAAGGGCGAACACTGCCTGAGGTTCATGTCCCAGCTCACAAACTTCGCACTGTAACGAAGCTCAAAGCAAAGAGAACACGGGATCGTGATATCGAGTCCACTATCACGGACATTGGCAGCAGAGGAGTATCCTTGTATCTGTTTGCGTTCCGTACCTGTGTTCTCCACACCACCTGGACAATCGACGAGACCGCCTCAAAAAAAGTTTCGTTGGGATATTCCAGTCACGAACATCTAGCTCAATTACCGCGACTTCAACTACGGTTCCGACGATTGAGACCGCTGTCTCATCGAGAGGCAACTCTCGCACAAACGCGATACTCGATAACCTCGCCGTGGCGCTTGATCTCGCCGAGAAACTCGCAAGTATTGCTGAAAAGATCGCGTTCATTGCACCTGCTGCGGTATCCAGTCACTTGCCAGTGCCCAGGTTCAGGCTGGCGGCGTGTCTTCTTGAACTTTCTCGCTATTGAACTTTCTGCTGTAAACGGCAAAACGAGTTGATTAGAACATTGGAAACTCTCCCCAATGATCTGTTCGGTATCTACGACCATTTCTTCGAGACCCTCCGCCCCCAGGATTTTGTCTATGCAACAGGGGCCCTTCGGTGGCTAATGTTTTCTGCCGAGCAATACCCATTCACTACTCTCGACAAACTTTCAGATGCTGTTGCCTTTGATTTTTCCAACCCGGTACACTACACATATGACCCAACTCTTCGCCAGGATAACATGACCGCTCTTCTGGACTGGTTAGAGGGCCAGGTCACCATCAGCAGCCGTCAGCGTAAAAAGTGCCTAGCATTGGCTCATTCTTCGCTGCAGGATTACCTCCTCTCGAAGCACTTTTTGAAGAAATTTAACTGCGACCTCACCTCCGGGATCTCGTATACCTTCATTGCTCGGTCCTGCATCTGCTATCTCCTCCACTTCGCAGATCATCCCCTCGATGGAACAACTTTTCGCCACTAACCGTTGGCCGTGTATGCGGCACGAAATTGGTATTACCACCTCGTGCGGGCTTCTGATCAGACAGTCTTGCATCACGATGTTATGCGATTGTTGGAGGAGGGAAGCCAGCAATGTATCGCGTGGAATAACCTGTGCAGTCGTTTCTGGAGATGCTCGGACTTCCGTCCAGTTGGTTCTCCGCCACTCTATATTTGGGCTGAAGAAGGATACATGGAGATCGTGGTTCTGCTGCTTGAAAAAGGTGCAAACGCCAACTAACAAGCCGGAAAATGTGCACATTGCAAATGCATTGCAGGCTGCTGCAAACCAAGGAAACACAGAAATCATGCGTATACTGCTCGGTGCCAAGGTTAACGTAAATGGAGGAGAATACAGAAACACATTGCAGGCTGCTTCTAGCAGGGCAGGAGACCGTATAGACGCTGTGCGTTTGTTGCTCGCGCACGGCGCAGACGTCAACACAACGGGTGGATTTTACGGAACCGCTCTGCAGACAGCGTGTCACAATGGCCGAACAGAGGTTGCGCATCTTCTGCTTGAACATAACGCCGCAACGATTAGCCGCCACAGTGGCATTAGGGTCGTTCACAGTTCTCCTTTTTTCTTCCCTTTTTCTTTCCCTTTTTTCCTACTTTTTGTTTTCCTTCGGTTTTTTTCTGGATTTCTTTTCCCTTTTCAACTTAGGGATGTAAAAAGGGTAGAAAAGGGAAGAAACGGCGACCCTAGGTGCAAAACTCATTGAAATGGGAGATTGGTGAAACAAAAAAGGGAAAGAAAAAGGGAGAACTGTGAAACCCCCCTCCGGGTTTCCCTTTTTTGCTTCCTTTTTGTTGTCCTTTTTTCATTCTTGCTGGTATTTGTGGTGTCCAATTGCCCAATAACTGACCTACAAGGGTGGGAGGTACCCAGTATAGTCCTGCTGTCAAATTGTGCTCGAATCAATGTAAATATATTGTATATCCTTGTTCTGGTTCAGCAGGGAAAAGGGAACAAAAAAGGGAGCAAAAAAGGGAAGGAAAAAGGGCAGAGAAAAGGAAACTGTGAATAACCCTATTATTGTGTGTCTGTTGCTTGAAAATGGTGCAGACGTCAATGCACAGGGCGGAGCACACGGAAGTGCACTGCAAGCGTCGGCAACAGCTATGTCGAGCGGAGAAGTAGAGATGGACGCCTTGTTGCTTGCGAATGGGGCAGACATAAACACACAAGGCGGGACGTACGGAAATGCACTGCAGGCAGAATGTTACAACAGCCGAACCGACGTTGTGCGTCTTGTACTCGAACATGGGGCAGAAGTTAATGCGAAAGGTGGAAAATATCATTTAAATATGGAACTGCGCTTCAGGCCGCGGCTAGACAGGGCTACACGGAGATCGTGCGTCATCTCCTGGATCAGGGCCCCGATGTCAACGCGCAAGGCGGCAAATACGGAACTGCACTTAAGGCCGCTGCCATCAATCGCTGGGGCGGTCAAGAAGTTGCCCTTCTTCTCCTTGAGAACGGCGCCGACATCAATTCAAACGGTGGAGAATATGGAACTGCCTTGTGGGCCGCATCAAGTATTAGCAATCCAGAGATGGTTTGCCTTCTGCTCGAAAATGGTGCAGATGTCAACGCGAAAACGGGTGAATATGAAACAGCCCTTCAGGCGGCGGTGGAGGCCACCTCTTGCAGAAACTACTCACGCAGAGAAGTCGTCCATTTGCTCCTTGAAAACGGCGTGGATCCGAACGTACAAGGAAAAGAAGACATGAAATGCCTTACAGACTGCAATCATGAATGGCGACACAGATATTGTGGAGCTGTTACTGAAACATGGTGCAGTTGCACCACCCGAATCGGACACATCACACGGGGAGCTCACTTAGATATATAGACTCATGCTTTACAAGTTGGGATTTGTAGAGCTTGTATCGTGGAAATGACATGCAAATTTCTGCAGGATTTTATACCCATAGCAGGAAGTCGCATCATGCGTTCGTTCAACGCAGCGGTAGATCAGGTTATTTTGAATTTGTAGGCTCATACTGAGCCTCATATAACCATGCCTGGACGGACTTGGTTTGAGACTAGACCCTCAAGCTACTGATTCTTCAAACTCCGCAGATAAATGTAATCTGTACATTTGGCAGTACTTTGAAAGATTGTTTGAACTTGGAATCGACTTTTGTACAGTGCGGTTTGTCCCGAGAAAGTTGTGGTTGTGGCGAAGAACCGTGGCTTAACCCTGGTTGTATCTCACTGAATAGATGCGGGGCAGAAATTGATGGGCAAAAACAACCGTGGGAATTTAGGGTGATGCGACCACCACGCTCAGCAAATCTATACGAGCCGCAAAACGCAGTCATTCGAACACAGAAAAATTGGATTCAAATGGATGTGTGCTGCAATTGCTAATATAAGTAGGTGTCTTGAATTTCAACCCGACCTGTTGAATCTTTGCACGGAACAAACCGGGACGGCAACGGAACGGACTGGCCAGCTTAGTAAGGCGTATCTCTCTCCTGATTCGTGCCACCATGTCCAATTTTTCCAGCATCGCCAATGAGCTCAAAATGTCGGTCATTGACAAGCTCGACCTCGCGGACAAGCACCATCTTCGTCTTGTTGACCACACCCTAAACGATCTGCTCGCCATTGAGGTCCCCCTCGCGGATCTGCACGTCGCCCAACGCGAGAAGACGATTTTACTCATTGATGGCGCGAAGAGCGGCGAACTCGGATGCACCCCATTCATCATTACTGCGGCTCGCATTGACGACGGTCGTATTCTGCTCGACGTTTATAGCCCCAAGTTCATGACGAACGAGCACGAGGACGAGATGGAGAACGCCAAGTACGAGATCGCGATACACATGGAGAGGCTTTCGCTCCATGCGCGCCGCGATGGCCATGCCTCTCCCGATGATGTGGCCCTGGACGCGAAGCGTGAGCGCAAGGACGTTGACTTTGCGGCGCTGCGCGGGCGGGTGATCAAGGCCTCCGCCGGGCTGCTGAGGCACCGGTTCAAATGCCCCGAGTGTGGAAACGGACGCTCTGTGTGCCCAGGGTGCAGCGAATTCTCTGGAAGGCGCGTGTTCGTTTGAAGACTGATAACTGAATGCTCACGGAGCCCAGGTTTTCGGAACTATTGACAAACTGTGGGTGAGTTGACGCCTACAGTAACCTGTGTATTTTTTCTTCTGATTTTCATTACTACAACAATGTGCTAGCTGGCGCATGCCATGCCCGGTGTGCATTGGATATGGGATCGCGTACGATTCGAAATACATCCAGGAAGACAATGAGGCACTCGACGAGCTGTGGAAAGAGATTGACGCGATGCTGGCTGCGGACCGCGAGAAGTACGGGAAGAAGAAAAAAGCTAAATCGGTGTTTTGCAAACTACTACCATGTTTCTATTCGAATTAACTGTTGTCCCTGAAGTCAAATACTTGAATGAACTGCCCCGGTGTGGCTGTGCTAGGAATACATATCCGGTTGTTTGTAGTTAGTTGTAACCAACACTTGTTCCCGTTTTCCATCGCCTGGTCCAGTTTCGCGGCCAAAGGCATCATCTCGCTTTCCCACAGCCGACGCAGGCTCATTCCCGCTAGCAGAGACCCCGAGAGGTCTCCACCGGCCGTCGACGGCATCCACATCGGAGGGGTTTACGATTTTGCAAGACCCCCTTCTCACCAAACTCATCAATAATGGCCTCGTGCAACACTTGTGAAACTGTTCTTTTCAAGCGTAGATGAGTACTAGTACAGTATCGATGTCTGACAGGGTAAATAAATCGAGGAAGCGATCGTTGACCCCGTGTCTATCTTCCCTAAAGGAATCGCGAAAAAGTGCGGAAATGCAAGTACTGCAGAGCGGAAACTTATTTCAACCGTGGGAAACGTCCGAAATCGTCCGGTGCACTCACTCCTCCATGTCAAGGAGGCAACATCAGCTAGAACGACTGGCTTCAAGTCGGCCATCTCTTCAGAAAAAGGAACAACAGTCACAAGGCGCTAACGTTAGGATTCATAATTCCAAGAAATAACAACCAGAATCTGAGTTACCAGAATCTGAATAAGTTCTTCGTCGCATCGCGCTCAGAATTGGAAGAAGCGAGGGGGGCCAGAAAATCCTTTCTGTCTGATTTCAATAGACGGATGCCAGTGGCACATAGATTGGGACATAGATTGGGTGTCCATTCCCAAACTGTTCCCAAAGTTTTGCGGCCTACGCAAAGTCAGGAATATTTAGACTCCGCTCAAAAAGATGTTATGTTTTCCAGGAGTCCATGTTCCCGTCGTCGAGCTCGAGCTCAAAGATGACCTACGAGTTGCCTCTCCAAACTTAAAGAGTCAACAATTCCACTCGAACGCGTTATGTGTTCGTGTATTTGATGCCAGTCGCCGCATGGGTAAAACAAAACAAGTGTGGCAGTGCAAGTGGCAGTGGCAAGTGAGACGCTCTTTGTTTTTGCCTTCACCCATCTCGCTTTCAAAGGTCATCCTGCAGACCCAAATGGCAGTTCAGGACCTCCCTGTGGAGCTTCTGATCAAAATATTCAAGCTGACCAAGGCATCGCGGGACGAGGCAATGGATTTTGGGAAGATATCACTCAATCATGGACCTTGGGGACTGGCGCGCGTCTGCGGACGCTGGAGGTCGACGGTGCTGGACATGCCGTACATGTGGTCCGAAATCTTCATCTCAATTCCCGCCAGCACCCCTTCTTGGATTAATTATCCAGTCGGGCTCCTCACAGAACAACTGGAGCGCGCGGCGGAGCACCCGCTCCACGTCGCTCTCATTTCAGAGGAGGTCCCGGTCTACACGACCGCCAAAATTTTTGCCGCCATTGTCGAGTCCTGTTCTCGATGGGAGACGCTGGACCTTTTTTCCAAATGGACCTTACCAGCCGATGACTTGCTTGTTATGTGCGACCGTATCCCCCTGTTGCGCGAAATCAACGTCTGCGCCGACAGCACGGCCGGATACGTTGGCCGAAATGTTTTCCGGTTCGCGCCCTCGCTCCGCGTCGTCCGCATCACCGAACCCCGGCTCCACGCCGACAACCGCAACATGGACCCCCACCACCCCAGCTACAACCCAGACTACAACGACAGCTTTGTGTGGCCGTCAGCTCCTGCTGACTTTTTGACAGTCTTCCCATGGGCCCAGCTGACGCACTACGAGAGTCAGTGCACACATCCCTCCCACTTCGACGCGCTGTGTCTCGCACAGAACCTCACTGTCTGCCAACTGACCATCGTCCTTGAACGCCGGAACAGAGCGTGGCGCCCGCCTACCCGGCCCGTGTGTTTCCCGCAGCTCCAAAAGCTTGCCCTTTTCGCCCCGGCCGCACTCCTCGACCGCCTCGTCCTCCCGGCCCTGCAGGACTTCTTCGTCGAAGTGTTCCCGTGCGACTTTCCCCACGTCGTCGCGCTGTTGCAGCGCTCCAGCTGTTCGCTGCGCAAGTTCTGGATGAAGTCGCATCCGCCCGAGCCGCAGTACCGCGCGATCCTCGAGCGGAACCCAAACATCGTCGAGCTAGGCATCATCGGCCGCGAGGAATTGCGCATGTATGGCGCGTGTCCGAACATCGACAATATCATCGCCAGCCTGCGCGTTCCTCAGGACGGCAGCACCACCACCACAAGTGTGCTTCTTCCACAGCTGCGCGCGTTCTACATCCACGACCAGGCGGCGGACCTCGACTTGAGTGCCGTCGTGCGCATGATCGACGGGAGAATGCGGAGCGAGCGGTGTGCGCGGCTCGAGAAGGTGTGCGTAACCGAGTGGGACCGGCGCGTAATTCCGGCGGGAATCAAAGGGCGTCTGCTCAAGCAGAAGAACGACGGGCTGGACGTGCAGTTCCGGACAGAACCTTACCGCTGGGTTGGCAGAGGGCTGCTGGAGTATTTGTGATGCGACGCTCTGAAAATATTTTTCATCCGGGTCAGCGAGTCTTTCCAATTCCTTGCGGTATACTAACCGTGTGCCGTTTACAGAAACAGTCTTGTTGTATATATCGTTCGAATTCCATCTGTGACGAAGTGCGCCTATGTGGAAGGAAGGAAGGAAGGAAGTAGATTAACCGCGGTGGTCCCGTTGAGGAAACTTGCGGGCACTATACTACGTACATCAGCCAAACGTACGCTAAGTATAGTCGACTACACCTTCGAACGATACGATAGACAAACTCAAATCCTCTCACGAAACGATAGGTGCAGAAGGGATGAAGTAGCAATCGAAAATCTAACTACAGATCGATGCACCTCCAAATCTATGCAGAAATCAAATGCAGAAATCAACTTTCCAACCTCAAATAATCAGCCTTTTACGTCTTTGACGTGCCTGATTTTCCTAGCAAATCAATTTTGTCAATTTTTACGTCTTTACGTGCGTTTTCGTTCACGTCCCCGCAATCTGTTTTTGTTTTACTGCATACTGCGGTCTTGTTCTGCTTCGCCCTTCATCTAAGATGCGTGGGAATTCTGTTGACAAGCGGAGATCCCCTGTTGAAACACAGGCGGCGGGGATCTCAAGGATTGGAGTGCTCTCTGCCTTCGAAACAGATTCCTAGGATGTCTCAGAGACTCTCCTTGGCAACGCCGCTCATCTATCATCTCAGCACAGCGCGTTCAAGTTACTGTATTTTTTCATTCAGATCGACACGGGGTGTGACGCGTGACATACTCGGACATTTCGACAATTCGATACCAGCGAAAATTTTGCGTGACCACTGGAAATTTTTCGAAAATTTCAACGCGAATATTCGTTTTTTGGTGTTTTTGGGAGATTTTGGCCTGCGTGACCCGAATTTTCGGTTCGATAAAGGCCTGAGTGACGCGTGACATCAACCAAAATTCGATATCGATACGCTGGTGCGTGACGCGTGACTATCGACCTGAATGAAAAAATACAGTATTTCAGGATGTGCTTTATTCTGAGTATCTCTCTTGTCTCCCTGAATTGGATTCGTCTATACGTCTCACTCGATCCAGGTGGCCGTTCTTCAATGAAGTTACATGCTCTCCATGGACTTGGGACTCCCGTCGCGCGGTATATCTATACATGGGAAGCGCCTTATGGACCCACATTAGCCCAGGTTCCTAAACACCGAACAGTATCATTTTGATCGTCTCTCGCTGGTGAGTGGCTGTATGCAGTGTGCGGCCTTTCTCCCCTTCCCCCACCTTCCTTCCCTCTGTTTATTTTTTTTCTTTCCTCCTTTGACAGCCGCCTACGGAATGGTTCAAGGGCTGTCTGAGGCCTTTCATACAACAGAGGTGAGCAAAAAATACACGATTCCCATTCCAGACCCCCTCACCTCAATCAATCCTAGATTTCCAGCGCGCCCACTATCTCGCCAGCCAAGCGTCTTTCAGCGGACGGCTATTACGGCCGGAAGAAGCCTCCTGTCCCTACCATTGTCGGCGCTGTCGTCGGTGCTGTAGTCCTCCTCGCCCTCGTCATATTGCTGTTCGTCTGTCGCCGCCGCACGCTCAGGATGTCGAAAAAACCCCTCGATAACGTCGTCGGGGTGGAGCGGGGGCCGGACCCAGACGTCGATTCGTCACGGTCTGCGCTCCTCGATGGTGCAGGGCAGCCCGCCGGCGGGGATGGCGCCTCAGTCTCAGACGCTGTGTCCACCACGTTCTCGAAGAAGACTTTGAAGGAAGCACCCTTCGCAGCCATTACTGGCGGGATCGTGCAGGGCGCGACTCTCGCAGGTGATACCGTGCTCAGTCTTCAAAGGAAATTCTTTAAGCGACCCACCGCCGAGTCGACAGCAGAGATGGAGTTGGAGCCGTCAGCGCTAAACGAGTCGGCCACGGACTCCCCGGTCGAAATACCGCGGGAGGGCTTCTTCTCGAAGATGACGGCCAAGACGAAGAAAAATTCGACGGTGTCCACGACGAAGGTCGCAGAGTCGGTGACAGAGGTTGAGTTGGATCCCTCAGCGCCGGGTACAGACGATTCCGCCACCTCCCCGCCTGAGAAACCGCGAGAGGGTTTCTTCGCGAGGATCACGAAGAAAGTAAAGAAAGATTCGACGACGACTGTCGCGAAAGAAACAGTCTCTTCCGATGACGCTGGATTGAGCTTTCAAGAGAGGTTGTTCAAGCGGCCGACCAAAGACTCCATCGACACACCCCAAAACGAGGAGGGACCTGCGGTTTCCGTCGATGAGCCCGCGAGCGACGTGGATCCGGAGCCAGAAACGTCGGTGGAGGAAACCTCAGCCAATGCGGTAGAAGAAACGAGGAAGGATTCCTCGGATTCTACGCCCAAGCGGCCGGTGTTTGCTGGAAACCCTGTACTCAGTTTATCACAGCGGCTCTTCAAGCGGACGGCCACGGATAGCACACTGCCTTCGAATGCAACACCCCCGGAGATTGATACCGTCAATGAAGACTTTACAATCGTAACACCGGTACAATCACCAACGGAAGAAGCGACGGAAGAGATTCCGCTGGATCCCCCGAAGGCCGGCTTCATGTTGAAACTGCGCCACAAATTTTCAAAGCCTCAGCTGGTGACCGATTTGGAGTCAGCACGAGGCTCGGTTGAAACCCCGTTTGCGCCGACCGACTCCCAGAACATCAGCGATGCAAAGATGGAGACTTCATCGAGGGACTCGACTATCGGGCACGGTTCAAGCGCAGCCGCTTCTTCATCTGCCCATCGTGAATCCCTTCCACCACCATTCGATCTTTCGGAGCATTGGAGCCCGTCTGCTGGGCCCAGCGGCACCAGCGTCCCGGTCATTCGATCCCTCTCAACCATGAAGCGCGATCAAACGCGCGCGGTCCACCCAGAGCAAGGATCGAGCACCTACCTTGCACCGCCCAGCCATCCTCCTCCGCCGCCCGACGCCGACGCGCCGCCCACAGCGACGCGCTCGCTATCCACAATGAAGCGCGACCAAACGCGTGTGATCTCGCGCGACCAGCAGCACAGCGCGACAGACGTCCTGGTGCAGACGCCCGGTGGACTGCAGCTCATGCCCGGGCAGAGTCGTGTAATCTCGACGGACCAGTCGCGTGCAGTCGCGTCCGAGCTACGGGACTTACGCGAGTATATTCGCGCGCTCGAAGCAGACTTGGCTGCGGGTGGAAATCGGGGCGGTGCCGACTTCCCTCTCTTGGCCCCGCCGCCGAGCTACGACGAGACGAGTTGAAAGGCTGAAGCGACTTGAGCCACATAAATTATATTTGCGAAAAACTGCCGAGGACGTTCAGATGTCTTTATGATATCTATTGCTAGGACTGTTGTAGTTTTATTCATTTTTTGTCTGATTTTATTGCAGTTGCGGGAAACCTTCTACGACCAACAAGCAAAAGAAAGGGAAAACCCACAGATCAGAGGTGAGACCCTTTCGTTTTGACCTGAGTGATCCCAGACCTAGCTAAATTGGTTTTCCCGATACAGGCGTCGGAACAAGCCGGCAGTGGGAGCCTTCGCTAAACAGCCGCAAGTTCCGCGAACTTTCGAATTTATATATGACGATTGTAAGTGAACATGTTATTCCAATTTAAACAGGCGCAGTGCGAGTAAACCCTCGACACCGATTCGCCATCGACCGATATCGGCCGCACCGGTATTCAACATCTGCAGAAGCTCGTGCACAATGCCGGATGAGGAATGGATAATTTTCGGAAGAGCGTCATCTGCGCTGTATAATCAGCATAATCCATCGTTGACAGCTACTGGCCCTACCGTATTGGGCGAAAACTGTGAGGATCTTTAGTATTTTACTGGCGGTGGATGGTGTTTGAAGTAATGTCAGGGTGCTCCGCCAGAATTCAGGTTTGAGGATCTGCTGTCTAAATTGGGCTACAAAGTTGAGTTGACGACGGATATTAATGAATGTGTTGGTAATGCTGGATCCTACCATTTACAGAGAAACACACTACAAGTCCTGAAACAAAGTCCAGGATGGGAAGCTCCGGTACTTCAAGCAGAGGTATCAATTTATCCGCGTGTCCGGGCGGAAATACGATTCTCCTATTCGTAGGTCAGCAGAGAGGCTGCAGCGAGAGTTCTAGAGGTCTCACAGCAAAGGAAGCATCTTAATAACCTCCATATGCGACTCTCTGGCAGCAAGTCCACCGACGGTTATTCGTTCCAATATTGCGTGTATCAAAGCAATACCATCTAGCGAGATGCCATCATCTAAGGAAGCAACCAATCAGCCTAAGTTCAAGGATGTGGAAAGCGATAAAAATATGCACAAGATTTGATGATTTCTCTCATCAATTCAAGAATCTCCGGATCCCCAGCACCACCAGTTAAAGTTTGCAGAATCTTCACAAGAGAAGTTGGGGTTGAAATGGACGATTTGAAGGCTTTGAAGGCTTCTGCGAAATGTAAGAGCCAACTTCCCATGTGTAAGGTAAATTTACCGTGTCTTAGCAGAGCGACGACGCATTGAATGGCACCGGTCCGCATGTCTGCATTATTGTAGCCTACCATGAACAGGATTTGTTTGACGGTCTCTGGATCTGTCATTGCAATTCGGACATCGTCTCGCCGGAGCTTAGCAATAGAAAGGATGTTTGTGTCATAACATCTCACCATAGTCACAGGCGAGGGAAACGATTGTATCGTTTGCCAATTTTCGGACATCCGAGACAGCATCTCCCAGCAGCCTGGTTATTTTCTGGGTGGTCTTCAGAGCTAGAATTGAGGAACGCAGCATTCTGGAATGATTTTTGGCTCGCCAAAGGCGTGATGGAAGAAAGGAGGGACGACTGCGCTGCAGAAGAACTACAAGAGTTTGGAGTGCAGATTTTCGGAGGTCAGGGTGGTTATTCTCCAACATTGCGATGATGTTTTCAATTGCCTCTGCTGGCAAAATTGCCGCGCGGATGTCGTCTGATTGAAATTCAGCGCAGGGACAAAACTTTGATGGGAAATGTTTACTGTGTTGTGCAAGATGGACCATTGCATCTAATGCAGATTTTTGCACGTCCCAGATGGTGTCTGCCAGCATTGCGGTAAGGGTTTGAACTGTCTGCGGCATTAAAAAGACGGCGCGGACGTTGTCTAGTTTACACGAGTAAGATCAGTTCAGGACTCATGCCATTGATGGAAGAAATTCACTGTCATGCGCTAGCTCAACAAGAGCCTGAAGAGCGATATCTGGAACAGCATCTCCTATCATGGATGCGATCCTTTGAACCGTCTCCGGTATCAAAATTGCGGCGCGCACGTTTTCTGTTTCGGATTTGGTTCACTCGTGGAACCGGACGTGAGAAGTCAAAGCTCACCATTGTGGGCAAGGATTACGAGGGTCCGAAGCGCAGATTTCCGCACATCGGGATCCATATGACCTATCATCTTATGAATGTTCCCAATGGTCTCAGGCGACAGGATTTCCGCTTGGATGTCCTCTGGGACAAGATGAGCTGACAGAATGAGATAGACACGAAGCCTCACGGTGCTGCGCAAGAGTGAGGGTCTCAAGTGCTAGTTTTTTAATTTCGAAGTCGGCACTCTCGATTACTGCATTGATATTTCGGATAGTTTGAGGTAATAAAATCACCCCGCGAACGTCATCTGGTCAAACTCAGCTACCCAAAGGGCAGAAGAACACGAAAACTCGCCGTATTGGGCAAGGGCAACGAGAGTCCGAAGTGCCGACTTCTGCAGGTCAGATTCGGCTTTACCTATGAGCGTATTGATGTTTTCGACTGTTTCCGGCAATATAATCACCGTGCGTATATCATCTGGTCTAAATTTAGCTGATAAGAAGGTAAACGCGCATAGAACGACTTGCCGCGCTGTGCGAAGATAACAAAAGCCCGAAGTGCTGACTTTTGCACATCCGGTTCTGCATGGACGATCAACGCATTGATCTTTTGGATTATTGCCGGCAACAAAATCGCCGTCCGAACGCCGTCTAGTCAAGTCAGTTACCGAAGTGCATTGTGTCCACGGAAACTCGCCATATTGTGCAAAAGCGATAAGGGTACGGAGAATCGACTTTTGCACATTAGATTCAGCATGGCTTATCATCGCAGTGAAGTTTTTGATCGTCTCCGGTAGCAACAACGCTTCACGAACGTCGTCTATTTAAGGTCAGTCAACCTTGGGCAGTGAAAGTAAACCATCACCATGCTGTTTGAGAGCACTGAAAATCTCGAGGCCCACTCGTTGCAGCTTCGCTGACGGATCCCCTAGCATTCCGATGATCCGCCTCAATATTGCCTCACGGACATTATCTGTTTTCCAAATCAGTCAAGCAGGAGACCAGCCAGTCCCAATTCTCACCGTGGACAGCTAGATCAACGAGATCCACGAGGGCCAATGGATGCACTGAGAGTGACGCTCCACTGTCTCTGGCTAGGATTTCCACAATCTGCTGAGACATTTCTGGTGTTGACATTGCGGCGCTCACGTCGGCTGGTAAAATTGATGTGGAATATAGGGATGAAAGACAAAGCTTTACCAAATGTCGAAAGAGCTACAACCGCTGCCAGGCCTGCTTGTTGCGCCTGCGGCGCTGTATTGTTGAACATAGAGAAGATCTGCTGTAACATGGCCCTTCGGACAAGGTCTGGTCCAAAATTGCCCCGATATCTTTACCATGCTGGAAATTGACACGTACCATGTTGTGCAAACGCCACCAAAATTTCTCGCTTTGTGCTACCTAGCAAGGCGACAACCTGTAGAACGGTATCTGGCATTGAAATTGCTGTGAGAACGACATCTGTTGGAATTAGTGAAAGACAGTGTTGGTGGACGGTATGTGTTACCCGGGTTTGCGACAGGAAGTAACATCTGAAGGGCTTTGTATGGTTCTAGGCCCATTAACAGAGCTCTAATCCGGTCTACCCTCCTTGACATCGCGGTCTTCGCTTCCAGCATCGCCACGATGTCTTGAAATATCTCTGATGTTGAGATTGCAGCACATGAGTCACCTGGCGAACGATGAGTCTCGTTGTAACGACATTGGATTTCGGCTCTCACCGTTCTGTACCAGGGTAACAAAAGCGCGGAGCCCCCGTTGTCGCACGGCATAGCTTGTATGATCCAGTGTCGCGACGAGGTCTCGGAACGCGGGCGATATTAGCTCCAGCAAATCACCTACCACGGTAAAAAAAATCAGTGTGTAATAAGGGTGTTGGAAATATTACTATGTCGTGCAAGAGTGACTAATGTCGCAAGTGCTTCTTCCCGCACAGTTGTTGGTATATCCTTTACCAATAGCTGAACCATATGAGCAAGGGTTACTGGTGTTATCATCTGAGCGCGAAATTGCTCTGGTAAAAAGTTGATCAAAGACGGGTTGTGGGACATGAATTTCGAAGCGGGAAGACCGACCATCCTCGGCGAGAGTAGAAATCAGGCTAAGCGCGGTTTGTCGCACGGGAGGATGTTGATGGGTTAGCATCTGACCGATCTGTTCTATTGTGTCCAGCTGCAACAGAGCGACACGGACATCGGCTGTCACTGGATAAGACTTCCGCGAGATGAGACGACCCAGAAGCTATCCTCACCATCGCGTGCCAGACTAACAATGAGCTCTCTGACCGATTCCTCCCCCACAACGGAATCCACCATCATTGCAAAGATTTCTCGAGTTAATACCTTTGCGATTTGTGTCCGAATCTCGTCTAGAAATTTATCAGTCATTGTAAGGACGGTGGTGGTATAGAGAAGTCCCACCATCCCGTGCAAGAGCAGCAAGCATCGTAATCGCAGCTCGATTCAGGGCGTGGTCCCCATAACTCAACATCCGACAAAGATATTGAATTGTGATTTGTTCCTTGATCATTGCAATGCGAACGGGTTCTGCTCGTAATAAGGATCAGAGAATGTGCAGGTGGAAGCGACCCTACCCGTGCCTACCGTAACATGCAAGCGCGACGACAAGATCGACCGATTGTTCCACGACTGAAGCATGGAGAAGAACCTCAATGATCGAAGGAATCTTTCCGACCAATGATGCTCTTAGCATCGTACTGATATTCCCTATTTGACGAGTTAATTAAAGCGCCCCCGAATTCATGCAGAATGTGACCGTGGGCAAGCGACGCTACACCTCTAATCGCTGCTTGCCGGAAAATAAGCGAAGGGCTGCTACGAATGATGTCAACCAATACACGCAGAATGTGGACCTCGCCAAGAGGCGGAGAAAAACTATCTGGGGAACAGAGAAAAAGTTTGCTTCCGATGAGCCATGTTTTGTGCTCGACAAACCTTGAGTCAGTAGTTGAATGAAATTTTTGGCTGCAACCTTTGCTGTGGGTTCGTCCTCGACTGTTTGAATCCGATAAAGGATGATCTTTATGTAATCCTGTTTTCCTAGCATCCGCCGAATCGGACCTGTTGATGTTTCCAGTGAGGAGAAATGCAAAAGAAAGAAGAATTGCACTTTACCGTCCTGTGAGCCGCTAGCAACACGGACCACGAAGTCGAGAGCATCGCAGATTATTTTGGGCCGTTCGTCATGGAAAGCCTTCATTAATGAACCGTACGTAATGATATATTGGGTGCGGGCTGGAAGCAAGGTCACCATCTGACCACAATAACTGGAAAATACAGCATACCATCCGTAGCCAACTGTACGAGGGCGTTCAGAATGCGGCCGCGTGCATCATCATCATCGCATCGTAATAGATCGCAAATCTCCTCGTCCTTGCCGCTTTCGGCCATAAGACGTCTGAATGACCCTAGTTTCCTCATCAGCGGTGAAACACGAGTCTCAATAGGGAGTACCATCCACTGTCAGTTCAGAGAACACTTGGGCAAATTTTCTCTGAAGCTCCGGTGTTCCTGTGTTCAAGGTATGTATCGGAGTGGGACGGAACTTGCCCACACTGAGCGTGGAATCCAGTGCTGTGCATTTATAGAATTCAGTGTCAGTTCGAAGGATAATATCCAACACTACGAACAGAATGTCACATCCTCGACAACAACCTCGACAAATTCGGCGTACGCCCGGTGTCGTTTAACAGTATCGATATCTTGCAGACCATCGAGCATCTTAGAACTACTCCAAAGCAGCTGAACCTCGATCAATAAACGTCGGGCGATCCCATCTGCAGATGCCTTTAGGATAGGAATGTCCGTGTCGAACAGTCTCGCTTCGTGAGGAGTATCGCATAGAAACAGTAAGATACGACCCTTGACGCAGAGCCCGACCTCATGAACGTCGGGGGTCATAGAATCGGTGTCGTAAAGGACACCGCCCGGGTAAACCAAGGCCCTCAGAGATGCAGCTGAATTAGCATCCTTCATATTCGCAGGTATAGCCTGGACCAAGTGGAGAAGCGCGAATAGGCAGGAGCTCAGCGAGGCAATGTTGGGCGACTTCTCCGAGAGTTCAGCAGAGAGGATGCTGGAAAGAACATCAACAGTCTGGTTGCGAAAGAGCTCGTCCTGCACGAAGATATTGAGGGGCAGACCAGCGATGGCACGGATGGCTGAATTGATTGTTTTGATGTCGGAGGACTCCTCCAGAAGCCAGCTCAGTGCTTGTGCTTTCTGAGCGTCTGTTCGATGGGGAAATGCTGTAAACTTCTCTCGCCGCCGAGGCAGTCGCTGGAGCATGTCGGACAAGGGGGTGCGGAAAGGAGAATCGGAGGAGAAAGCGGGATGGAGGCTGCTTCCAATATAGAGGGAAAAGACGAGAGTGGCCAGGGCGACTATCACGGCACCAATTACAAGATCATCCCCCAAAAGAAGAACAATGAGACCGGCGGTGAAGAGGAAGAACGCAACGTGAATCAGCATGGGAAGACACTGGACAATGAGTTTGAGATGCCATCGCTTGGTACCCCGAAGGCGCTCGCAATGAATGGAAGCCTCGCGCCAGCGAGTACCAAAACCGGTGGAGGAGAACTGGGTGATCCAGCCTTTTGCAAGACTGGCACCAAGCGCACTCATTAAACTGAACATGAGGCTCGAGAACCAGAGCCCGTTAACCCAACGCGAGGAAGAACTGGGACGGAAGGCAGTTGAGGGAATCTGGCCGTTGCGCTGATCTTGAATGAGAGCGATAAGGAGGGAGTTCGTGATACTTTGTAAATCTTCTTGGAGGCCTTTTCGGACTTCGATGAGAAAAGCAGATAGGATCGCAGAGAAGAGACCAGCCTATAGATCATAAGCAACTAGTCTAGATGTCCAATGAGATGAAATCTTACGAATATCAAGAGCGGGTCAAGATCGCTGTTGAAAATGTTTGCCAAATTATCATCCCACATTTTCGCTTGCTCCATATAAAGCCTCCAAATGAGGGCCTTGTCCGTGCAATACTCGCCGAAGGGGCTATCTGTGCCAGAACCGGTCGACCAGCCTTCGCTCCGGGGAGTAAGCACAGATGAATTGCATCCTATTACACCACGTACCTCCCGATTCTCCTTCTTCCACGGACGTTTTCTTGGATTGTGGCGGCACAAGATGTCCGCCTGCTTCGGCCGCAGGTTGATTCGGGGCAAACTGTAGGGGATTAATACCGTCTCAGACTGACCAAAGCTACGCACAGGCAGACTATTCCTGGAAGGAAGCATCGCTGGCTAAATAAGAGGAGAAATGCGAGATGGACGTGGAAGGCAAGAACTGCCCGTGTACGTAATGGATTGACAGCCGAAACGAACAGGAACTGATGCTATGTAGACACCAAAAAAAAATCGGGCCGCAGAAGGCTTCCGGGGTAGTCTCGGACCAAACTCTCATGACATCCCAAAATGGGAACCCTGTCATGAGAGTCTGGGCTTATCCCAGGACAATGGCCGTACCATTGCGCTATCATTTTTGATCGAATATTCCCACGACCGCAAATGTGTTCTACTGGACATTCTCACAGCGCGGAGCCATTGCTATCATACAGGTGAAGTTCAAGGCACAATTAAATCTATGCTGTGTGTTGAAAATTGTGGAAAGGGCCATAGATAAAACCAAGATAAAACTGAACATCGATTTGTACTTACTGGGTGCACTGCCACAGCACACACGGGTCGAAAACGATGCTGCAGGGGAAGCAGCACCGAATTTGGATGGGGTGATACTTAGGAAACACTTTGAATGTGTCCACTTATTGATTTGAAGGTATATCATGTCCGTTCGCCGAAGCAAATACCAGAATTTGCCTACGCACACCGTGGGAATATTCGATCAAAAATGATAGCGCAATGGTACGGCTATTGTCCTGGGATAAGCCCAGACTCTCATGACAGGGTTCCCATTTTGGGATGTCATGAGAGTTTGGTCCGAGACTACTTCCGGGGGTAGTTACCCATGCCGACCAGTTTGCAACATGTATCTGATCCAAAATGGTTTATGCTTTTTGTTGGCTTTTTGATTAGAAAGTTTCAGCAGGATTTCCTCCGATTTAAATTGACTTGGGAGTTGGTGTTGTCCTGAAGGTCTCTTTAAGCCACAGCAAGAGTGGTTATGTACTCATAGATAGTACACGAGACTTGGAAATTGTTACTGGGCATGGTGAAAAGTACCGATCAAGAAGTTGAACCAAGTTTCTTTTGATAAAGAAAATTGAACAACATTCGAGCTGCTGAAACATATGGTACAAACGCTGCCCGAGTTCTATCGTTCGAGCACTCGGCCTGAATTCCATTCTTCGAAAACACTGTGGCGCGACTGCCAAAGCGTTAAATATTCACGACTTCATGCTGGTTCCATCTCCTGCTTGACTACTTCCGAACTGCCCATAATTTGAGTTTCCACGGCACCGATTCACTACTGAATAGCATCGCTCTTCACGATCGTCGCAAACGTATCCGCCAGCTCCAGCAGCACCATCTACCACAACACGATCAGCATGCATTCTTCTCTCGCCACTCAAAGCAGAAAAGAAGTCCACACCACGCACCTTTGTAACCTCCTCCGCACTCGCCCCCGGAATATCGCGGTCCCCAATCCCATCTTCGACAACAAGTACATCGTACCCACGCTGATGCGCCTCACGGGCCGTCGTACTCACACACACGTGCGACATGTACCCCACAAGAACGAGCTTACGCCGCCTGGTTGCCTCGATGCGCGCCTGTAGATCAGTCTCCGCGAACGAGCCAGGAAAGCGCTTCTCCACCACGAATTCGGCGGCACCGGCAGGCGCGAGCTCGGCAAACTCCTCCGCGAGGGCTGTTCCTGGTGTAAACACCGGCGCTCCGTCAGGGGTGCGGTGAACGACGTGTGCGACCGGTGCTCCGGCGGCTCTGAAGCGCTGAAGGAGTGTGGCGATCGCAGGGCGCGAGGTCGCAATATTGGATGATGAAACGGCGAGTTTCCCAGAGGCGTATTCGTTCTGTGCGTCGATAATTATGAGCACTGAATCGGCGGTCGAGGCAGTAGATGGCGGAATGCCAAGGAGTGCGCGGAAGGATGGAGACTCAGCAGGCATTGGAGTTCGGGTGGGGATGTAGATCTGTGGTGGGCACTGGCGGTGCTTACTGCTAGATAAACAAGCTTTATACTTTTTCATGAAATCAATTGGTGCACCCGGGTGGGAAGGGTTTGTAATGCCGAGTCCAAGGTTTGTAAGGCTACCGAGCTCACCGGACAGCGAATACGCCAAGGAAGACGCGATTTCAAGGCGCGTGATGGAAGCTTGGAATACTTTTATCCATTTTCGGTCGGGTTTTGACGTCCAGGTCCGGTTCAGTCCGGTTCCTCCCCGCGATTGTCCGAAGCAGTGCATACCGTACCGTTCTTCTGAGGATTGGCGATCTGAGACACGGTAGCACCACAAATGAATTCGAACGCAAAAAAGATAGAACAATACATGTGCTCGTTACATTCAATATCGAGTACTGAAATATATCCAGCGAGAGCGAGCGATACATCTTGAAGGAACCCAAGAAACACAGTTGAAGTTTAAGGGAAGAACTCCGCGGGTCCAGCCTAGTATTGAAGTCCTGGTCAAAATACTGACATGCTGAAAGATTCATATTCGAATGGCTGCTTCCTTCTCATTCAACACCGGAAACACCGGCCCCTCCGACAGACCTGTGTCAATGATGATTTACCAATCAGCACAGGCTAACACTGGTACTAAACACACTCAACTTCCCCGAGGCCAGATGCCAGTTTGAATTTAACGGTTCGAGATAACAGGACCTTCATTCATTTATCAAATGCCATTCGGGATTCTCGGACATGTTGAATTCTTTAACCAGCCAGATTTGTTTCCAAAAACATATGCCTCAAGGATGCATTCCTTCGAGTACATACAAGATTAGTAACATAGGCATTCGGCTTCGCCTCCGAATGCGAGCGACTATCGCCGGATGAAGTGATTGATCGGCCATCACTCTTGGTATTTCTCAAAATTTCCACTAAGTCCCTCCTTCAACAGTATTTAGATACCTCAGCCCAGACACTAACAGACCCTAACGGACCCTAACATTAACCAAAACCCTACCTCTAACCCTCACCACTCACCTAACCTCTAACCACCGAAACCTTAACCAGCCGCTGTGCGGCAAGAATACGGCAGAAACAGTGGCGCCATCAATCCCTGATTGCGCCGGGTGGATAGTCTTTCAGGCCATCAATATTTCAATAGTCGTTCAGGCGGCGGTTCGAACGCCTCTGCTACTGAAGTTGTCGCCTCCATTTGGACTCGGGGAAAACTTCAAGCCTGCGGCGCCGTAAATTGTAGTAAACTACAGGCTCTTGTCAAGGTTCGAGACCCCCCATGATAGACAGGCGGAATTCTAATAAAAACCCGCACTTGATTCAACTCGGAAGGAATTCGGAAGCCGGCTCCGGATCGGAGCGAAATGGCCGATTCCATCAAATTTTGTGGTTTCATCTGACACAGCATTGAAAACTGCCGCAGTGCGTGACTAACGCGTCCACCTCCAACTAACACTCCCCACCACATATCTCTGTATCCTGGGTCTTATCCGAGCTCATGCCTGAAGATCCGACTCATTTAGGACAAAATGGCAAGAGACGGAGGTTACAGGGGGCCTGCGACATCTGCAGGAGAAAGAAAGGCGAGACTAAATTAACCACCTGTCGCAACTTGTACTGACAGTGATTACTTGCTGGTCAGTTCGCTGTAAGCCTACATTATTCCAGCTCTTTGATTTCAAATTGAGTCCAGGTTCGTAGGCGACAGCGCCGAAATGCCGGACAACAAGTGTACTGCTTGTATCACTTTCAAAACCGAGTGCACACACACTCGCCTTAAAGTACGTGTATGCAATTGGTGTGGATTGTATTCTACTGTCAACTCAATTGTTGTAATCAAAGGGAGTAGAGAATGTGTCCCCCAAGGTTTTTTCGACGGGGCAAAGGCATGTCGCAAAGATTCTTTCGACCTCGACCATCTACATCCCGTCAAATGACCCTGAGATATCTCACCAAATACTGGTTGAAGTCGCGCAATATGCTCGAATTTTGGAGGAAAAGCTCGCCGCTCTCCAGCCGCAACCATCTGTTTCGGTTGCCGTGTCGCCAAAGCCTGCGGCTAGCGGATTTTCACCGGAGGCTGCAGACCTACAGGCTGCTGATTCTACTTCAGATCAGACTCACAGCCAACTTCAAGGCGCCACAAGTCTTATCCCACTCACCATGAGACCAGATCGATATTACGGAGAATCATCCAGCGTGCAGTTCACTAAAGCGACCATTGGGCAGCTGCATGGAAATTATGTAGTCGGTGTCCGGCGGCCTGAGTTTTGGAATGATCCGCCTGTATGTCACCTTTCCTGAATTCTATCCTAGGCACTGATAGGACGGTACAGTGGGAGCGCCGTATCACCGAGCTGCCGCAGTTTGTTTTCCCGGAGAAGGATCTCTTGAAAAGCCTCGTGAAAATCTATTTCGAGCAGATCAACCCGATCTTATGCTTCCTACACTTTCCCAGCTTTCAGCAATCAATTTCAGACGGCCTGCATCTAGACGACCATCGCTTCGGGGCCGTGGTGTTGGCTGTGTGTGCTCTGGCGAGCAGATATTCAGACGACCCTAGAGTGTTTCTTGACGACGCCAACTCGGAGCACAGCTGCGGCTGGAAATATTTCCAGCAGGTGCGACCTCTCCTTGTGTCGTTTTCCCCAAAGGCTTCTCTGCACCAACTGCAATTGGTTTGCCTATCCGTCCTGTATCTGTGCGCGACTGCGACCCCAGAAGAAACATGGATCCTTGTGGGGCTGGGAATCCGTCTGGGGCAGGGTGTGGGAGTTCACCGCCGACGTGGATATAGGAGCATGAAACCTTTGGAAGCAGAGCTGCACAAGCGCGTGTTCTGGATCCTCGTCCTTACAGACACGTTGATGAGCTCGTTCAAAGCGCGACCGAACATGAAGAATGGTGCAGAGTACGTGGTACTCGCTGGTTGTTGTTGTCCGCTGATAGATAAGCTCTAGTTTCGACTTGAACCTCCCCGTTGACCTGGACGAGGAGATGTGGGGTATACCGGGCGCGGTACAACCACCCGGGAAACCGTCCACTAGCGCCTATATCATTGCTTATATCAGGCTCATGGCGATTTTCGAACGCATCCAGGGGGCCATCGTATGTTTCTCCACCCTTGTGACCGTATATTTCTGAGCTTCCATCCGAACAGTCCCCTGTTGATGGGAAACCTTGGTCCCAGGATGTTATTGCAGAATTGGAGTGCGATCTGCACTCGTGTCTCTGCACTAAATTGCTAACTCCCCAGCCAGTTCCGATCTCAACAAATGGGCTGATGAAATTCCAAGCCATCGTACGTCTGCTAGTCGCCAGTCGATGATTTTGTACTGATTATATCTACACAGTGCGATGGGACCCGCATCAGGAAAATCAGGCACGCTGTTCTTATTGTTTCCCCTTGCGTTCTCTGGGCTAATATGAGGGTGTAGGTTTTCTTGGATCAGTCCGCTGCTCTGTATGTTCTGTTCTCTAGATTATTCGGCGTGCTCCGGCCTGAATACATTTCCCAGATATACGTGCTATTATCATGGTATTGGCATTCTTGCTCCTGCCTTTGGCATTCAGACTGATCCCATAAAGCCCAAATACTGATACACCGCCGATTCATCCCGGCGCCAGGGAAGGAGGCGAGTTTAATCGTAGGTGACCCGCTCCACCCACGTACTGGCTGTCGACACCTTCCTAGACAACCTTCCCTTCCCTTGCCATCTGCGCAAACGCAGCAAGGTCTTGTGGACACGTCTTGGATGTGCAAACACGGCGTGGCCGCGGCCTTTTGTTCCAACCCAATGCTATCGTAGGCGACTATACTTCGGCCCAATTCCATTTATTAACATGCCGACAGTCAGCACTTTTCGATTGCGCCGTTGTGCTTCTGATCAATGTCTGGTCTGTCGTTGGAGGGCGGAAATCGCAAACTCCCGAACACTTCAACCGCGCCACAGCCGATGTTCAAAACTGTATCCGTGTTCTGCGCCTATACGAACGACGGTGAGTCATCAGGAGATACGGGATGCCCTCCGTCGGCTCAAAGGTGCTGTAGCTGGCGATTCGCAGGCAGAGAGTGCGACATTATTTCAGCGATGCTCAATGTTGGAAAGTATGCCTCAGACGGGTCTTTGAAACGTCCACGGGACGTGGAAGAAGTTTCAACCACCGCAAACGACGTTCTCGACAACGAGCTTCCCATAGCTGGGCCGTCAACGGTCATGTCTGTTGATCAACAGTTGCAGGCGCTGGAACGTTCAATGCAGGAAACAGATCATCTCTTTTCGTTGCCTCTCCACACCGAGGAGCTTGGCCGGCTGCCTGTCTACGATTCCTTCAATTACGACTTCGGCTTCCAACTGGAGAATCTACATTATCTGCCCCAATCGCACTTGCGCGACCAGGGGGCAGTTCCCCTGGATCACGGCTATGGAATAGATTACATGCTAGGTTCTACCCATCAGTCGTTATCCATGATGTGCGCTAATTTCTTTCGCTCAGGTTCCTTAGAACAAGCCGGATTCGAAGCGGCCAACCGAGGACCTGTAGAGATAGAAATTCCATCCGGCGATGGGTACGTTGAGCATCTGCATAACATTTCGATTTAAACCTCACGAAACTATAGTTGGCGGGATTGGAGTGCATACCTAGCTAATGTGGAAGGATTGAATTCGACTGTGCTTTGAACGACATCTATTTGGAATTTTAATTGTAATTGCATGCTCACTTCAAACTCGTTTTCCTTGGCGAATGCAGTGTATGTTAATTGTTATGGACCCATTAATATCATAATGTCGTACGGCTAGAAAAGATGTGAACAATTCATGTCAGATTGACTTCTACAGATAAGTAGCTCGCAGTGGGCCCCCAGACAATTTAACAATACCTTCTTTGATCATATGTAGTTGCTTCGTCACCCCTGACCTTGGTCCCCACCCTAGTCCAGTAAAACTGTTTACTATCCAGTCTGGGATAGGGCTCAACAGACAAGGAGCCTCACAACACCGCGAGCTTGCGAGCTAGCCACTGCACTGTCTGTGTGGCAGAAACCAACTGCAAACGTACCTGTGAAGAAATCACCCTCATCGAATTTGTTCTGAAAGCCTTGGTTGCCAAATGTTCATTTTCTGTAAACGATCACGAAGATCAGCTTGAGATCAGCATGTGGAATAAATGTGGATGACTAGACTCGTAACCACGCCGCGCTGTGCCATTTTCTCTTCAAACAGACTGGTGAGAGCGTCAAATCTGTCCGTTCATGTTTACATTACATAAGCAAACCGAAATCGACGGCATCACTGAGTCACAGTGATGCCGCGATCGGCGCCACACTAAAAGACTTTGACGACTTTCCTCACCACCACCCCCAACAAGATGAGTACGGGTCCCGACTCGGATTCCCCAGTATTATCGGCGAAATGTCAGGCAACCCCATCTTCAATATTGCTCCCAAAGCCACAGGCTGACGATCCCGGATATACACACAGTCAACTCCCCCGATGCTGACGTGACCTTCAAATCCTCTGACGGCGTCCTCTTCCGCATCCACCGCAAAAATCTCGAAGTCTGCACCGAGGGCTTCCCTCCTCCTGAAATCTCCGCTTCATCCGAACGAGGTCGTCGACCTGACCGAGACTGCCGCGACGCTCGAGCTGCTCTTTCAGTTCATCTACCCACAGCGGCACCCCGCGCTGGATACCACCCCGTTCGAAGTCCTCGAGCCGCTTGCCGAGGCTGCGGAGAAGTACCAGGTCTTTCCGGCGATGAATATCTGCCATATCCGGCTCAGGTTTATCTGATTTAATGTCAACTTGAAAGGGCGACTCAGACATATGAACTGCATAGAGACATGGTGCACGAGCACCCCGTCGCCGTCGCGATATACGCGGCGAAACACGACTATCCGTATCTGGTACAAGGTGTGCCTTCGCTACGCTCCGGCAGTGCTTTGACGACAATTAGAATTAAGAAAGTAGAAATGAGGACGAATACGATATGATATGTTGGTATGTACAGTATACTTCAACATTTAAATGGAGAATTTTCGCAGCCCAATGGGAGGATAACGACCGAGCGTTGAAGCAAGCCACGGAATACACATGGCAAACGGAATCCAAGGCAGTGCGATACTTGTTGAAGGAGGACCAGAAAATATAGATGGCGAAAACGACGGTGAAAGCAGCAGCAGGGAGCGACACAGGAGCCTCCCCGCCAACGGTATGATTGCAGAAGTTGAATTAGGTCAAATTGTGGAGCGCCTTGGTTTTGTCTTGACCTGGGGATGGTTTGAACATGTTTGAAGAGATCAAGATTGCGGTGCCAATATTCGGCCGCAGGAGTAGCAGGAGTGCAACAAAGCATATAAGCATGGAGGGAGAGGGACAGATGATTCGACAATACATCAACCTCCTTTTATCCACGATGGAGGCGCCGAGGACCGCAGTTCAACAGCTGTCATTAACTGCGGGTTGCTGCGGCGCAGTTGAACAGCTTACCACGAGGAGAGCTCGTTTGACCAAGGAATCCACGATGGTCAAAAAAGCTGTTCATCTTTCACAGCTTTTTGGCCACGTAGTGCAACGCGTGCACGACGTGTCCACTACGTGTGTCTTCGATGGGAATAATCTTTCCGAACAGGGTTAGATTCACAGCAGTACAAATGAGCGTACACAAACGAGCCAGTAAAGATTAAGAGAACGGATAATCTGAAGTCGCGCCGATGATGATCAGCATGCCGACCGTCGAGGTATTCGAGATGCTGCCACCTTACCTCATTCTCCCGTGGGCAAGTTCCCATTGTGTTGCGTTTGAATAGCCTGAGCTGAGTTGACTGCAATTTAAGGTTCGATACGTCCAAGAATGGACGAAGGTCCTGCAGCAGATCGCCGTCAAGAATCCCCAGGGGCCGTCCGCTGTTGTAACTGATGGTTGAGTCAACCATCAGTTACAACAGCGTCAATCACATCTGCTACCACAGATTCGTGCGCATGGAGCGTTTGGCCGCGGGAATCCACACCCTCCGAGCTTTGGATGAGGTCTTCGACGGTCCCGGAGACCTAGACAAGTACTTTGCTAACTGTTGTCAGCCTGCTATGCTGAAATGGCGGAAGCGTATTGAGGATGGGATTGCGGCTATCCCCAAGTTTAGCACTTTTTTGTAGGATAGGAAGAGAGTAATTTTTTTCGAGATTGATCTTCCGCTTCTTCCACGGAGTTTCACTCGATGCTTGCTTCGCTTATCAGTAGACTTGCGTAGCCGTGAACATGCTACTGGTACTCGGAGACATACGTATGATTTGCTACATTTGGATAGATATTTGAGCTACGCTAATCGTCATTTCTGTGGCTCTTGCTCCAGCTCCAGCTCGCCGGACTCCATGGCTGCATTTGTTAAATTAATCCTCGTCGGAGCTGACTGGTTCAGTTTCCGGTCCGGCTCATGGGCCCATCCCAAACCAATCCGTGCGTGGATGAGCAGCGTCGATATCCCGAGGATGGCCGCTGCACATCCCGTCCAGACAACCTGACCCACAAATCCAACATGGAATGTAACGAGGATTCCGATCGCCGTCGATCTGCGCGCGACGTTCCGTCAGACAGGTTCCCTTTTGAAACTCGAGAATCCAGTTTTTAACGTACGTTTGGAGGGCTGCGCTCTCAACAATAATAGCTAAGATGGACTTGATGTGGAGTGAATGAAATGAGGCAGCCATGGGACGTAAAAATCACACACCGTGAGCTGCATTCCACCGCTGATGCGCCCAGATAGCTGGCTCAATGCCCCGTGGATCCGCGATATTCGGCGCCATATCATGCCTGTTCAACAGAGCGTTTTATATTCGCAGGAGAGGGATGAGTAAAGAGAGTGCAGTACGTACCAGTACTGTATGCACTGATTCTGCAATTATTGAGTCATTACAGTGAGAGTGCGGAAAATATGAAAATACGTGCAAGATGGAGAGGATTATGCCACATGTGACCCATCCGTTAGACAAAGAATATACTTGCTGGAAGTCTTCGCCACGAAACGCAGCTCCGAACTGGGCGATGATGCCGGCCCCACAAACTGGCAGAATATCAGGTAAATAATTGGTGATACGCAGCTTATTCTGGCCTGCATACCTACCCGGCCCACCAGAAACACAATGGGGCAAATGATCACTCTTCGATTGTAGGAATAGATGACATAAAGCCGGTGAATCTGGGGTGATTTCACTGGTAAGAGACTCCCAAGCGCAAGATGAAACCACATACCACGAGGACGTCCGTGACAACACTGCATATCACGGTGAGCGCAAATTGTGAGACTAAGGTTGGAGTGCTGATGTCGTTGTAGAACAACTCGGCTGCCGATCCACCACCGAGACCCAGGATCGCGAAGAAGTTCCGATAGATTGTGAGGACCAAATGCTGCAAAACTATGTCAGTCATTGGCACTGTACTACAATGTTTGCCTCAAATGTTAAACGAACTGCGGTGATGGAAAGACTTTGGGCAATGAGACCCAGAAGCACCCAAAGGGCGGGCCCCTTGCCCGGAGGGATGCCGTGTCGACGGTGGAATAGGTAGAGAACAGTCACAGAGAGAACGATGTATCCGCCGCACAGGAAAGCCTCGAGCAAGGCTTCCACGAGGTTCGCAGTTACGATGGAGGGCATTAGGGAAACAAAGTGGATGGATACGTACACAGCCTGTTGTTGCCGTCCATGAGAGAGGAATCTGAAAGCTGCCGATGGTCGCAGTAGATGGCCGCCATCCACGGGTTGCTAAAACAACTACTCGGGTCTCTATATTAGTAGACATGGTATCAGTGTTGAGCATCTAAGGTTCCACTGTGGACCGTGGTGTCGGCTAAATTTAAAACCTACAGGAAACGACTGAAAATAGCTTACCATGTCGGACCGGCCGTCCTACTAATGTCCTCCGGAGGCCCCTGCATGCGAGAATACATTCTTCAGCGTCGTTGGCAATCAGCAGCTTATCCATCAAGTTCCAAGTCGCAATTATCTACTCACCATATACTACTGCATGTTGTGAGGACGGACTCCGAAGCACCACATACAAATAATGGTCTTGCACCCGGTTGATTTTTAAGCGATTTTTACTTGAGCTTGAATAGGCCCCGAGCAATGCCAACGATTCGGAGATTGAAGAGTCGAAAGCGCATGCATCCAGCGCATGCATCCAGCGGCGAGCGCTGAGGGATCCACTACCAGGGGTTTCTGTGTTCTGGAATATCTGGAGAGAAGAAAAATCGCCTGTCACAGGCAAAAAGAGAAACGACGTCGGAAACCGTTGTGAGTTGGTTGAGAGCTCTTAAGTGTTGCAATGGAGCAAAACTCGGAGGGTCCCAAGTCCGAAAAGATCCGATGGTGTATTGTGGCCTGTGTGCGGTTGTTTCGATGAGACGCCAATCCTCGCGCCTCTGACGCTCATCACTTGCTCATCACCCCAATTTCAACTTTCTTGGAACTCCAGCTATTGAACGCCTCATGATCTCAAATGTTGGACGATACATCTCTAGATCCACCATTCCTGCCTGTCGACCTGGAACGAGAAATCTTCGAAATGGCAGCACGCTCGCGGCCTTGTTCCATTCCGACGTTAATGCTAGTTGCTTCCCGTGTCAAGGCCTGGTTCGTCAGTTTCTTTACTGCATATCATTATTGACGCCCTGCTTATCAGGGTAGAGCCGCTTCTATACCGGACTATTTTCATATTCCATAAGTATGATCTGGTGGCCGCTGGATATCCCACTCTGCACTGCTCGGGCTCCTTGCCACATGTTATCAGAGAAAAATCCATCACTCTCCTCTTCACCTCCGTTCGGAACGTCTATCTATCTGACGTGTCAGGCGAGGAGGCGACATGGCTTCTCAGCACCTGCCTTCAGATCGAGAATCTCTTCATGATGGGATTTAGACTTGAAGAACACCTCACGGCTCTTGCGGTCATACAGCTTAAACGACTCTGCTGTTCCCTGGCCGAGATTTTTCCCTCCATCTCAAAGATCGACTTTACCCACCGATTATTCGCGCACCTCACACATCTCTGGCACTTCGCCCACGTCGGCAAGACAGAGCTCTGGTCCGGCCTGGCTCTTGTCCCGCACTTTACCCACCTCGCATTCAGCAACCCCGGCTTCCTCCCTCTCTACTTAGGTTTCCTCGACGTGTGCAAATCTTTGCAGGTGCTGGTGCACCTGAAACTCGGAGGCGGGTCCTACGAGACGGGGGGTGTTACCATACTACAGCTCGCAGAAAACCACCGATTTGTGTCGATGAACTGCATGGATTATCGGCCTGACTGGCTGATTGGAGCTCACACAGGAATAGACTTCTGGTCCAAAGCGGAGGATTTTGTTGCACGACGGAAAGCTGGGCAAGTTCCTGGTGAGTTCGTTTGCCACAAGCATCCACGATACGATCAGTTGAAATTGGCCGAAGCGGGACAATATAAGCTCGACGGCTGAATGCCGGAGCACCCCATAGCGAGATTTGGGCAAGACGGAAATAGATCGCACAACGATACCAAGAAACATTTATAAAGCCGCTGAAAAGCGGCGGGTTCCTTCCTTCGAGTAGAAGGTATACAGCAGATGATGTAGATGGAGACGTACACATACACAGCCTGTGGTTTCCATCGATGTGGGAAATATCAGAAAGCGGCAGACAATCAGGATATGTATGAAGTGGCATGTAGTATTATGTACACGTTCTTCAACCCTGCCGAAAAATTCAGCACTTTCATCCTCCGAGCCGCGGTTTCGGGATTAATACACGACGAGTAAATAAGATGCTGGCACATGTACACTGCAAAGAAGTACAAGTGAAATATAGAGTTGTGGCGAAAGATATGTAATACATGGTTGAACGAGGAGGAATCGGCGACGTGGAGTATCGGTTGTGTTCTGCGACGTAGAGATGCGGGTGGCGAATTGAATCACACTCAGTGCATCGGGAAACACGTATATGTGCTGCAAGGATTTCAGCAGATGGAAAGGATGTTGAGGCTATTTTTGCGTGCTCTAATAGACAAGCGCACCATCCGATCAAGAGCGTGAGTTCTGTCTCGCTATGGACTGCTCCGACTTTTAGCCATCTAAGCTATATTGTCCCGCTTCGGCCAACTTCAACTGATTGTCTCGTGGATGTTAATGGCAAACGAACTCACCAGGGATTTGCCCAGCTTTCCGCCGTGCAACGAAATCCTCCGCTTTAGACCAGAAGTCTGTTCCTGTGTGAGCTCCAACCAGCCAGTCGGCCTGATAATCCGTGGAGTTCGTGTGGTTCATCCACACAAATCGGTGGTTCTCTGCGAGCTGAACGGTGCCACCCTCGGTCTCGTAGGATCCGCCTCCGAATTCCCGGTGCACCAGCACACGCAACGATTTGCACGTGTCGAGGAAACCCAAGTAGAGAGGGAGGAACCCGGGGTGACTGAATGTGAGGTGGGTAAGGTGCGGAATGAGGGCCAGACCAGACCAGAGTTCCGCCTTGCCGACGTGGGCGAAGTGCCACAGATGCGTGAGGTGCGAGAATAATTGGTGAGTAAAGTCGATCTTTGAGATGGAGAGAAAAATCTCGACCAGGGAACAGCAGAGTCGTTTGAGCTGTAGGGCCGCAAGAGTCGTGAGGTGTTCTTCAAGCCCAAGACCTATCACGAAGAGATTCTCGATCTGAAGGCAGGTGCTGAGAAGCCATGTCGCATCCTGACTTGACGCGAAGACGTGGCGGACGGAGGCGCGGAGAAGAGTGGTGGGTTTCGCTCTGATGACATCTAGGAAGGAGTCCGAACCTGAAAGAGTGGGGTATCCTGAGGGCTCCGGCTCATAGCTTTGGGCTACAAAAATAGTCCCGTATAGCAGCGGTTCCACCCTGATAAAAGGGAGTCAAATAATGGTAATAAGATATAGAGCAAGAGAGTGTGACGGACCAGGCCTTCACACGAGAAGCGACTAGCATCAAAGTTGGAACAGAACAAGGCCGTGAGTGCGCCGCCAGTTCAAAGATTTCTCTTTCCAGCTCCACAGGCAGGAATGGTGGTTCGAGGGACGTGTCGTTCGACATATAGGATTACAAAGCGTTCAGTAGTTGAGAAAATGGAAAATGTGGAGTCTGAGCGTGGTTGAATTTGTGGTGATGAGCGTAAGAGGTAGAATCGAGTGGCATCGAAACAGCCGCATGGCACACACGCGGTGGCAGTGTGACACATTACGAGTGACACATCATGATCATCGGCTTTTTTCGGATGCTCCTGCCACCGCTGCCGACCTTTCCCGACGAAATGCATTCACTCGTCGCTGAGCACAAAATGGGTTACTTATCGATAATTTTACGCATCTTCAACATTCTTTCTAGCCTCAAATTCCGATAGTACTCCCAGACTCCAGAGTCCCAGGGCACGTTGAGGGCACGACTTCGCCACTTTCGCGCTACTAGTTTCTTTGCTATCTCTTCGAAAGCCACCAGACAATGATCACTTGAACCGTATGTATCATCTTCTCGTGACTCTGACTGTCTGACAACTAAAACTAATCCTACTAGAGCTTACGCGGGTACCCACCACACCCGGGCAAGGTGTCATCACGCACTCCATCTCCTGCTCGTGAGCTGAGCAGGACATCGACCTGAGCGTAGCTTGCTACATAGCGGAACGGCATCCTGAATCGACCAATATCGGCTTTGCATGACCGTCTTGAGAGAGAACAACGCTTGCTTGCATTGCAGAAGATGCTCATCGTATGGTGAGGTATGATGTTCATGGATGATCGTACTTATGTGCTCTTGCTCTAGACTCTGGGAGACTTGGAGTTGGCCACGGTCGGCTTCCTTTCGGGAAAACATAAACAAAACAGGCTGCCCAGCGCCCATCATGACTACGGACCCCGTCGATGGCGCGGAAAAGGGAAAACAGGGAAAACATTATTTCGCAATTCAGGCTGAGCGGAAGGGGAGTGAAGGAATAAAATGTTAGACCGGGTCCCGATCTGCCTACGAGACACAAGTGTCGGTAGACAGACCGGTCGATCTGGTCTTGAATTCATAGGACAAGCGGCGGCACCGCCACGGATCACGTTTGATGCCCCATCACAATTTCACTAACTTTTCATTGGCTCGGGAGCTCGCCGCGGCTCGGGTTCTTCTCCGATGAGCTCCGATGCAATAGTGAAAAATCGTGATGGGGGATCAAACGTGACTTGCACATGATATGTGGCGGTGCCGCCGCTTGTCATCCGAATTCAAGACCAGATCGACCGGTCTGTCTACCGACACTTGTGTCCCGTAGACAGATCGGTTACCGGTCTAATAAAATGTCCCGATTTGGCAGCTTGATTTCCGGATTAGGCGATTTGACTGCGACTATACACGTCATTCACGTTGCAGCCTCGCAGTGAGTGGGTGGGGAGATACAGGGAGATACGTGTAGGGTGAGCGACGAGCTGCGCAGAAGCAAAGGATGAGAAGCGCGAGGGATATGATGTGATGCTTTTCTATATGCATACTCGGCCAACGCAACTCAGAAGTCTCACAACCATGAGATGGGGAGAAGAGAAGAGAAACATGCAACGACCCGGGCAACTCTTGCTAGAATCGCATAGCATAGCATACAGCACTACTCCTACTATCACCAGAAGAGAAGACGCCTAGATCGTCGTCTCGTACCGCACGGGGACGATCGTCTGCGGGGCGTTGGAGCCCGACGCGGAGGCGACGGTGCGCGCCTCGCGCGGGAGCGCGGGGATGCGTTTTAGGTCGACGCGGACTGGGGGGAGAGGGGAGTTAGTATTCGTTTTCATTACTGGTCAGGATGAAGAGCAGGCTGAGGGCACGTGGGTATGAAATGGAGGTGGTTATGGGATGGAAGGACACGAGGATGCGGGGGCGACAGGGGTAGGGGAGGAGATATGTGGCATAGGAAAGAAGGGGGGAGGAAGGGAGGAAGGTGCGGATATGACAAGGATGGGGATGGAACGAAGGGAGTGTGGGGAGGACATCAAAGCAGCCCGGACAAGGAGGATAATATAACAAGCAGGAAAAGCCACTCACCGCCCTTCTCCTTCGCCTCGACGTGCGCCTCGTGGTTGCGCTTGACGCGGTCGAGGAACTCCTGGCGGCACTTTGAGTGGCGGACGTGCTCGACGCGGAGGTTGACGCGCTGTAGTTTAAGCCTCGTTGTAAGTAAAATTGTGTATGTGGATTGAAGACAAGCGGGCGAAGACACACCTTCTCGATGTAGCGGTTCCCGACGACCTTGTATACGATGACGCCGACGGCGGAGGGGGTCACATTGTAGACGATGCCTGTCCGGCTGTAGCGTAAATTACCATTAGCATTTTATTATCGCGAGTCGAAGGAATAAGGGAAAGTAGGAGAATCCATGTCTCCGAGTAATTGGGAAGAAAGGAAATGAAAGGGAAGAGACACGACAACGCACCCATGGTAATATTTGTGGGGCATACCCTTTTGCTGTGCGGCATTCGCCTTGATGTCGACGATGTCGCCGACGTGGTAGTTGATCAGGAACGTCGACAGCTTCACGGGGCCGTGCTCTGTGCCCAAATATCGTCAGCATTCCCTCCCTACAACTCCGCACCCAGTGTACGACCACGCAACGCAAGCAATCTCCCTCCTCCTCATCCTCAATTTCCATCAGGAAGACCCATACCGCATTCCGCAATCGTACACCAGGCTTAACACAAGACAACACAAGACCAACGCACCCTTGAAGCCCCGCTTAAACATGTGGCGCGTACGCGCCCGGTAACCGAAGGAGTGGGGCATCTTGAGGTCGGCGGCGGCGACGGTGTCGGGAGGAAACTGGTTTTCGTAGACAAATCAAGCCTTGAAAACAAAAGCGGTGCTGTAGGCACAGCCACACAGCTGCACAGGCGCACGTGCCTCTGCACCGGTCAGCATTACATAAGCAATCCATCAGCAATCCACAAACAACACGCGCAAATACGCGCTCGCAGTTTCTCTAATTCTTCTTCAAGACCCCCGCCAGCAAGAGCAAGAGCAAAATGCCCAGGTAACGTTTCTTTCTGCGGGGAGACGGTGTGCTAAAGATGACTGTGTAGGGCCCCGAGGAACCACTCTAAAACGTGAGCCTACGACTGCAAGCAAGAACATCCACCCCGTCGCTCGTCGAGGGGTGGAGGGTTGCGTAAATCGCGCTTGAGCATTTTGCTAAAGCCGTCGCCCCACACAGGTACAAGGTCCCCCGTAGACCTTTCGAGTCTGCGCGCCTTGACTCGGAGCTTAAGGTGTGTGCCGAGTCGTTTTTTTCTGAGGAAATACTGATGAATTTTTTTCGTGATTCTTTTCTATGTGCTTTTTTTCCTTGCTGCTCGCTGCTGCTGCGTCCGACGTTTTCATTTGCGTTTACGTGGAATTGGTGGGACGCTAGCTCGCCGGCGAGTACGGTCTGCGCAACAAGCGCGAGATCTGGCGTATTGCCCTCATTTTGTCCAAGGTGTGTTGTCTTCCCTTCTCTCCCTTTCCTCGCTTTCTCTACTCTTTCTCTCCTTCCTTGCTTCCCTTCCCTCCCTTCTTTCCCTATCCTCGCATTTTTTCCCCCTCACCACAGTTTCCATTCTTCATGCAGGACTTTGCTGACCCTTGATACGTATGCCAGATCCGTCGTGCCGCCCGTGAGCTGCTCAAGCTCGACGACAAGGACCCCAAGCGTCTCTTCGAGGGTAACGCCCTCATCCGCCGGCTCGTGCGCATCGGTGCGTTGTTTTCTCTGCTTCCGTACTTTTTCTCTTCCATGCATCCCCATGCATCCTTTCCCCCGCTTCCCTCGTCCTGCGACACCCCCCGCTCTCCCTTTGTCCCTGCTTCTTTTTCACCTCTCTTCCCCTGCTTCCTTCCCACCTCTCTACCTCCCTCCCTTCCCCTCCCTTTCCTCGTCCTTTTGAAATTGTGAAAATGTGAGAACGCTGTACTAAATCTATACGAACAGGCGTGCTCGACGAATCCCGCATGCGCCTCGACTACGTGCTCGCGCTCAAGATCGAGGACTTCCTCGAGCGCCGCCTGCAGACGCAGGTCTTCAAGAGCGGGCTCGCCAAGAGCATCCACCACGCGCGGACGCTGATTCGGCAGAGGCATATTCGGTGGGTGTCTGTCTTTAACTGCTTCGCCGATCCTTTTCTTCGACTGCGTGACCCTGCGTCTTTTCTTCTTTTTTTTTCATCCATCTAGTATCCGTAATCGTCCCTCCCTCCCTTCCCCCTCCACCTCCCCCTCCCCCCTCCTCTCCCCCATTCCTCCCTCCCCTGCTTCTCCTCCCCCTCCTCTCATATACTCAGAGCACTAACCAAACACTCCCCAGCGTCGGCCGCCAAATCGTCAACGTCCCCTCCTTCGTCGTGCGCCTCGACAGCCAGAAGCACATCGACTTTGCGCTCACGTCGCCGTATGGTGCGTTGCTCTGTCTATTTTCTGCCTCTGCATATTTTTTGCCCGTAATATCGTAACAACGCAATGCTGACGCATTGCAACGAACAGGCGGCGGCCGCCCCGGGCGCGTCAAGCGCAAGCGGGCCGCGGCGGCGGCGAAGAAGGAGGAGGGCGGGGACGAGGAGGATGAGGAGTAGATATGTCTTCCTTATTATCTTCCTCGTTCTTTATCGTCTACGTAGTCTCCTTAAGAGGTGTAGTAAGGAGAGGAAGGGAAGAGGGGAGTAGGCGCAAAATTCTCATGTAGCCATGATATGACATTATGCTGGGAACCTTGCGTGTGTTTTTGCGAGGCAGCGCTTGTGCGAGAGATGAGGACGAGTGGGTTGCCTAAAAAGGAAACCGCTCGGGCGGAGTGAGACCACAAGAATCCACGCACCACCGCACTCCTCCCCTTGCTCCCGGTCCCAATGACGGGGCCATACGAGTCGGGCTTTGATTGACCTCCTAGCAAGGACACTTTCGTTTCCTCCTTATGCCGGTGAGAACCCGGATTGGCGCGTTGTGCCGTTCCAGTTACCGATCTCACTTTCTTGCCGATATCGTCTCGGGCGTACGACATGGTGTTGCCAGCTTTCTTAAGAGCCGATGCACTCGAGGATCTGAGAGCAGGGTCCGCCGTGACTGGCACTTTCATGCAAATGCAATGTGGTGTGGGGACGATTTGGGAGGGCAGACCGCAGCTTGAGAGAGCAGGGAGAGTCGGGAGCAGGCGCGCAGTTCCTGAAGCTTGAAAACGAGGCGCAATCTTGAATCAGGCTTCCTGTAAGAAATACGCTGTGGTATCCACACTTGCTCGTGCCTCGTAAGCCTTCACGAATCATGGGTAAGTCCCCGCGACCAGTCGCGTCCTATAGAGCCGAGTCGTGAAGTCCGAATTGTCAAGAGATGGTCGTGGAGCGAAGGCAAGAAGGCTCGATCACATAGGAAACACGGGCCGAATACATACAAGTAGCGATGACCAATACGGATGACTACCTCCATCCCGACACGAATGGACCCGCTGAAAGGTCCTAGCCCACGGCCGGTCAAGTATATGCGATCTTGAGGAGGGCTAAGACCAAATGGGAAATAACATCAACGTCAAAACTCGTCAAAAGCAGAAGGTTTAAAGCGTAGTCTAAATCGCGGTCACATGGTGCCTTTGCTAGGCCTGTTTTTTTTATCACGTCATTTAAACTTTAAAGAGCCGTCTTATCAAGTTGAACTCAAAGTATCCGCAGCACACAAAAAAAAACGCATTTCCCGGGTCTGAGTCATTAGTTGTGGAAAACAGAAACAACTTACTTACACCGACAGTCCAACCAGCATTTCGGGCCTCAGGATTCAACTCATTCGAGGGGTTTTCGACGAGGTCATTTAAGCACTGAAGCTATGGAAAATGCGGGAGAAATTCCGATGCTCGTGATGCAGAATATCACAAGGAGGAGCTAGCGACCGCATCAGGCAAGAAATATTTCTCCAAAAGTACCGCTCCACTCCTTCACAGCCGCGCACGACAGCACCAAGTATGGGGCCGTCCTGGCGCACAACCACGATCTCGCATCCAGACTTGAGAGCAGCATCGTACGCCGCATACGCATGCCCCAATGTGTGGTTGGTTCACACTGTGAACCAACATTGAAGTCTCCCACTTCACATCCACATCGGGGAGATGCGAACGACAACCACGAGGTCCGCAGCATAGCACTCCAGCGCCGCAGAAAACCGCCTCCCGCCGCTCCCCCGAGGCAGAGAACAGCAGCCCCGTATGGTGGGCGACGCCGAGCACGTCGAACACATGTGTCAGCTCCCCCGTGTACGGGTGTTTCAAGTTGGAAGCATCGGGTGCGCGGTCCCCCGCCCGCAATCCAGTAATTTGAATGCCGTACGGATCCTTTGAGTTCTCTGTGTTGTCCTCTAGCAAGACATTCTCCTGCTCGTCAACGACGATGGTACTCCAGCGGTGATTCACGTCGAGCATGAGCAGGACGCCCCCGCGCTCGAAGGGCTCGGTGTCGCCGCGACTGGCGGCCAGGGACTGATCCAGCAGCCCTGTTGTCTTGCCCAGCATCTGCTGGATTACCGGGAGGCGTTTGTCATTATACGAGTCGAGGAGGGACACCGGGGCAAGTCCGCGGACGACGAGTGCGAGCTTCCAGCCGAGATTGAATGCTTCTTGCACAACGGAGTTGAGGCCCTGGGAGAAAGCATTTAAACGCAAATCAAAAAATGAGGTGCCATCACTGCCATGCATACCTGGCCACCAGCAGGGCTATGAACGTGTGCCGCATCTGCAAGAAGGAGAAACAAAATCTCAGCATCTCTGAAAGTTCTGTGCACCTCCGCCCACGAAACAGCAACAGCGCCCCAGAGAAAGTTTTTTGACCATCCGGATGTTCGGGCTGTGATTCGAGACGGTCAATTAATATCATACAGACTCTCAACACAAAACAACCACACGTAAGTACCTCCAATTCGTGATCCACTCCACTTTCAAAAAATTGATGTCGGTGCGGCCGGTGACGCGCGCGCTATGTTCCTGGAGGACGGCGGGGTTCGAGTCTATCTCCCCGCAGTCGACAGAGGCGCCGGAGAGGGACATCGCGAGGCCGAAGAGGCCCGGGACTCCTGTGGCTCGCAGCAGCACGCTGCCGAAAGGTGGGAAGGATCAAAGCTCGTTGTAAGAATGAACCAATGATTCAAAACATGTACCAATCATTCTGGATTTCGTCCCACGTGTGTCAGTGCTGGTTATACAGGATTATATACACAATAAAGCATGGAACAACGCACGTTCTCATCGGGCCCCTCCAAGCAAACATCCGCTATGACGAGTTTAACTGCCGGGCGGGACTGGCCCGCGAATGTCAGCCTGAGATGCTTACGCGGTATCCCGCGAGCTGCTTGCGCACCAGCCCGCGCGCGCCGTCGACGCGCCGATATAAAAATTATCTGTATGAGTCTTCGCATCGTGAATCGTGGCCATAACGCCGCCGGCGTCGTGCGTGCCAAAACGAGGGCATTCCCGAATTTAAACTCGACCTCGCACGCGTACTTCTGACTCGACTTTGGCAAAGATGGCAAATTCTGTAATTGATACTTATGAGTGCGTTCGAACCCGGGATATTTTCTAGTGAGACTTCGTTCCCCATGGGCCATGGCATATTCATATTGTTTTCGCCAACCCGGCCCAACCCTCAAGATGTATTAGAACTGAGTACAGAAAGCGATCAAGGCTGTTGTTTTCTTTCCTCGGTTTCCTTGGGCTTCGACCTGCTTTCTGGATTGCCGCATCATCTTACTCACCAGCGGAACATTGTTCTGTAGAAACAAGCTGAAGGCAACAATCACAGCATTAGAAATGACCCTGCTTTGTATATGATGAGGAATCGATGTGAAGATGAACACATTCACAAGTCGCAGCAGCTACTTTTCAGTACCGGCACCAATACCGGTGTCCGCTGGCGAAGGTACAGATGACCGTTGACACAAACGTGCAAGCACCTGGCCCATCTTCGGCGCCGAGTACCACCGCTTCGGAGGCGGAAAGGTTCGGTCAATTCGACCCACTGGGATATGGTATAGATACAAACCATACGTTAAAGGAAGCCAAGTACGCACCCAAATTCCTGTCTACTCGCACACGGGGTTTGAGCCATTTGAGTAACTTACGCAGATCTTCGTCAGGCCGCAGGTCCACAATCTACGACGGTTCAGTGATTGTCGTGAGAATAATTACAAAGTATCGAACCATTTCTTTGATGTCGTTGTCGCCGAACAGAGCATACCAAGCTACTGAGTGCTGAAAGCAGTTTAGTAGGCACAAACGGACGAGGTCGAATATATCCCACGGAGAAGATGTAGTCTGCAATTGGATCCAGTGAGTCTACATCCTGTGAACTATTAGTTGAGGGCACATTGTCCAGTCGACAAAGAAGACTTACCGTATATAGAGGAGTCAAACCCCCAAACCACACTGCGGCCTTCCAATAAAAACTGTTCGGGATCAGCTTACGGCGCCGGAAACGCAAAGCGCGAATGAAAGGTGAGGCCTTGGCAATTGTCTCGTAGTTTTCTTCCAAGCACTGCACATACTCGTCCGATTCAGCGTCCGGTTTCATCGGAGTGTACGGGGTCGCAGAATGCCGAATTGGACCCGAGAAGTACACCCACTCGCGGTGGGTGCCCGCCGCCATGCTCATCTGCGCCTTTGTCGCGCTGTCGGTGACGATAAGATCAGCAGATGATGTCCTGGGGTTCGCATCATACAGCACAGCTGTGTGGTACGTCGAGACGTCAACACCAGTAACAAACAGCAAGTCGGCCCTCCCTCGGTGGTAGAGACACAAGTCGAACCAAGACTTGTAGTTCTTGCGTATGTAGTCCTCAAAAGGGGCCTCATCGACAACATCCGATCGCCAGACTCGGTACTTGGTGAATAACGCTGCCCCATGGTTCGAAGTCGGAGAGAATCGGATCTCAGTCCCTTCTTTCATGAGCGATCTGAAAAAAAAGGATACGTCAATGCCCGGTTCCCCAGGTGCGCATCTATCAGTGATGAAATTTACTCGGAATTTCCAGTGTCGGTTATCACGGAAGTGTTCAGATTTCTCGTATATTGGATTCCGGCGGCGTAGCTTCCTCTTTCCACTGGACCAATCTGGATCGGAACATGATTTCCTGGGACCTCCCATCCGATCGTGCTGGCTGTCTCTGAGGCACGAAACATGGGAAAGAATCGACTCTGTTGTAGGAATCCCACAATTGCGACGCAGATAGGTTCCCGGTGCCCTGATCTTGAAACCGGTTCTGGAATGCTACGAAAGGATTGAGTGCAGGGTGAAGCGGTGCCTGAAAGAGACGTACTACAGTGCGGTGCCACGTTTCGCGCCCAAAAGCTCCCTGCACGGATGCTAGTTATGTAGATGAGTGAAATTGAAAAAGTGGACTAACGAGGAGTAAAGAGCCTGTAAATTGTGGCCATAAACCTCACCGTCGTCAGTCCATGGCCAGTGCATCGCGGGGGGAGTGTGTGGCGTCTGTCTGGGACCCTCAAAGACAAATACTGAAATAGCATAAAGCACACGGACTACGGTCCCACATCGCGGAGTTTGAATTTGTTGATCCGACACCGGGTCTTTTTCCGAACAGATAAGCGACCTACACCAAAGAAAACGGTTCACTCACAAATCGAAGGCCTATTTGAGCACCATTTGTAGACGACGGAGTTGTCGTTAGTCCTCAGTCGCACGTTGTAGCGTAAGACTCTATATATTTACCTGTAGACGACGGAGTTGTCGTTAGTCTACAGTTGAGTAAGTAAAGGTAAGATAAAAGTAGGTAGAGAAACGTACCCTCAGTCGCACGTTGTAGCGTAAGACTGAGGGACGTTGCGTGACTACGCCGGTATATGTACGATCGGATGTGAAACATGTAAACAAGAGAAAAGAATGAAATACAACTCAACGCTGCACGCCACATAAGGCAATTCCTTCGTCAACACTCCCCCTGGCGAGCAGCTTCTCTCCGCTTCCAGTCGAGACCCAATTGCGTGACGCACTTCTCGTGGGTGACGCGCGGAAGTGCCTTGGTGAAAATATCGGCCACGTTATCCTTCCCGGGGACTGATGAAATCGCAATCTCGCCATCCTTCACGCGTTCCCGGATAAAATGCCACCGGATTTCGATATGTTTCGCAAGCCCGTGCCCCTTTGTTGTCTCCGTAAGGCTAATGGAGCCAATGTTGTCGCCGTTTAGATTATACGGCAACTCCTGCGGCAGGAATACCTCAGACAGCCAGTTCTTCATCCACATGGACTGCTGAGTGCCGCGCGCGAGCGAAATATATTCGGCCTCGGTGGAGGATAAGGCAACGACGGTCTGTCGTTTCGCAGACCACGAGACGGGTGCATGCACCCATGAAGAACACGTAACCGGAGGTAGACCGACGCGTGTCGACGCATCCGGCCCAGTCCGAATCCACGTACCCCTCGGGTTTGAGGCCAGAACCAGGCAGCGAGTCGGTGGTGGGAGAGGGTGAGTACCTTATTCCGTAGTCTAACGTCCCGTTAATGTAGCGTAGGACGCCGACAATAAGCGACCAGTGTTCGGGGGCAGGATTAGCTTGGACGTGACCGAGTGCAGAGCAAGCGTAGGATATGTCGGGACGAGTACCGCTGCTCCCCCAGATCAGCGTGCCCAGGATGGGGTGAAACGGTTTGTCCTTCATGAAGGCGGCGTCTTCGAGGGAAAGCGGCGAGGCGGCGATGCTGATCTGATAACCGGGTGGGAAAGGTGTCGTAAGCGGAGGCAAATCCGAGAAGCCGAAATAGTCTAGAACTTTGCGGAAGTATTGCGTTTGGTTAACCGAAATGGATCCGTCGCTAAGCTTCTCGACAGTCAGCCCTAGCAACAACTCGACATCCACCTCTTTGAGGTCCCATTTCGCCGCAAACTCGTCGACGACTCGTCTGCTCTCAGCCTCGGAGGATGATGCACCCAAGACATTGTCCGTGTGCGTCGTCGTGATCGTGTATGTCCCATCGTCACTGGCACGCGTTCGAACACACGGGTCAGCACGGCTCTCCTTGTACCCCAAGTCTGTGTACCCTTTTGCCAGCAACTTGTACCATATATGGCCGGCTTGGACTAGCCCATATAGCGGTCGCCTGAGCAAACACACCTTATTCTCCTCCCCCTGCTTGGCGAAACCCGCGGGCTGGCGCATGTACACCGTTGTGTCCATCTCCCCATTTAGGTAAGCCCCAGAAAAATCCCATTGCCGCACCACCAACCTCTGCACCGCAGCCACCGCGAACACCATTCGCACCGACTCCATCCGCGCCACCGTGGCCCATTTTACAGCAAAATCTCTGCCCTCGACCATCTCATCCCCACGCGCTACATACCGGCCCTTATACTTCAAGACTTTGCCGGATCCATCTTCTTTGACGTCGTACACCCACATCCCATCGATAGCGTGTTCACCAGCTGGTAAGTCCACTAGATCCCATACTTTACGGCTCTCCAGTTGCTCAATCTCAGCTTTCATGGCAGGGAGCCATTTATCCGGCTCGCGCATTGCCTCGCGATACGATCGTGGGACCGGGTGCAACCGCCCGCCCTTGACGAGACTTGCAAACGCCCACGGGGACGCGACCAACGACGCGTCGAAAGTATCCCAGTCGATGTCGACCGCATTTACAGAAGGACGCTTATTATCGCGGGCCCAATCCTCCATGGAGAGTTTCGCCTGGTGTTCTTCCTCTTTCGACATAATGCTTCGTAGGATCGCCTCGGACGGTTTCGGGACGCGAGCGGTTCGACGCGGAGGCAGCGGCGGCGGTTGGATAGGAGGAGGCAGTTGAACGGGTGTGGGAGGAGGTGGAAGACTTTGCACAGGGGCAGGGGCAGGTAGCGGAACGGGGTTGATGTCAGCAACGTGAGGTGTAGGTGGGTTGACAGCCTCTTGTCCTTGGGCTGGTGCTGACTCGTCTGCAGCAGGAGCGCTGTCGTTGAAGAGACCTACGTCCGCTGGGAATGGGTCCTCGTCGTCGAGGTGAATCCGTGTCCGATGAGGCAGGGCCTCCTCGAATATGACGTTCCGCACCTCGAAAACGCGTTGACGGACCGGGTCGTAAATGCGGTATCCCCGGCGGCCCATGTAACCGACCATTTTTCCTTTCCAGCTCTGGATGCCCAGCTTTCCCTCGCGCTCGTCGAGGTCCTTGACCCAACAATCACTCCCCCATACACGCAGGTGCGAAACATTAAGTTTAATGAGCTTCCCAGTGGCGTCTTTCTTACGAAACCATGCAGACCAAGGAATAACGTCCGGGTGACGTGACGATGGGATGAAACCGCGAACGTAGCAATGTGCGGTCGCTGATTCCGCCCACCAGGCCTTCGCCATATCAGCATCTATAAGCTGAGTGCGTGTCCCTTCAATAACAGTCTGATTTCCGCGTTCGACATGGCCATTAGCTGACGACGAGTCTTGAGGTATCTTCTCCACGCGGATGCCGCGTTTCGTGCAGAATCCCAGAAATAGCTCGTTGTCGAATTCCTTTCCAAGGTCGATCCGCACGCACACCAGCCGCTCCCCGGTCTGTACCTCTGCCTCTGTCAGCCACGCTTCGAAGGCGGCCAAAGTCGTTTCCTTGCGTTTATTGTTAAGGAACAAAGGAAATTTCATCGACGTGCCGCCGTCCGACGCCAGCATCATGTACAATGCGCCCGTCCAGCTCGCAGTCCGAGCCTTGCCCCACAAGTCAATGTGAACCCGCTCTAGGGGCTTCGTCTCATGCACAACTTCATCATTGAAGGGCGCCTTGTCCTGCTTCCCCAGTATGCAGTCCTCGCACATGCCATGCAATTTGGTGTTAACAATTGTCAGCCCGTCAACTAGCCCTCGCTCAGCCATGCGCTTTATGACGCGAACGTCCGCATGGCCAAAGCGTGGATGCCAGGTCTCGAGGTCGGTGGGTTGATTTCGGTCACGTCCCGCAATCGCCGCGACTACGTCCCCACCACCTTCTGTATCGACCACATCCACCTGGTACAGTCTTCTGCGGCCCATCTTCCGCATAATCTGTCCGTCGATCACAATCTTCCCTTCCCCATTCACGACTGATAGCCGTCCGTTTCCCCAGCTTCCCCGAAGTCCTCGCGTATCGAGTGTCGTAACGGAGATCAGGTTCATCGCGAATCCGGGGCAGTGCAATGCCTCCATATGGACTTTGTGAATCGTCCCATCCTCGATTCGGACAGTAAACTCAGCGAGCCCTTTTCCCGCGACCTGGAAGTCCCCGCCGTCCTTGACCGCTGTCGACCCTGCCATACTCACTTCCTCATATGTCAAGAACCTACCACGCTGGGCAACGCAGTGGTCGGACGCGCCGGTGTCCAAGAACGTCGGAATGTGGGAATGAGATGGTGCAGATGTAATGGTCGCGTATATTGACGGGGTATCTACACTGGCTACGGTACGTATAACATGCTCTGTCAGAACGGGAGAATCTGATCTTCCACGTCCGAATCTAGAGAACACGTCATCGACCGAGCGCAATGAGGACTGAAATGGTGACACACCATTGTCGTCGGTGTCAAGGAGGGTGCTGAGCGCATAGATGTTCATGGGCGAGGTGAATGCAGCGGTGGGGATCGCAGAAACGGTGGCTGGCGCAGGAACAGCGGCTTGAGGCTGAACCGATGCAGCTGCAGCGGTGGCGTTCGCAAAGCGGGCAGCCTTCTTGGCCTTCCACGCAGCGATCATCGCCTGGCGTGGCTCCTTTCCCTTAGGCGCCTTCCACCACTTTGGCGCCTGTTCCTTTCGACCTCCTCCAAGTGCCCAGCACGCAGCGCCGGTATGGCCAGCGAATGCACAGTTCTCGCACGTAGGACCATCATTGATGTTAGCGGCAAGGGCACTGGCAACGGCAGCATTTCCAGCTGCTGCGGCTTCGACCAGCGCCTTATAGCGAAGCTCCCAGTACGCCTTGAGCTGGTTCTCGAGTTCGCCGAGACCCTTTGAAGCCAACAACATCATGAACGATCCACCAAACTCGTCGGCCCCGAGGGACTGAAGCATGATGGATGCCATTTCATCGTCATGGATGCGGCATCCGATGCGGTTGGCGTCGTCGCGGAGTGTGGTGAGCGTCTTGAGGTGAGCGGGCAAGTTGATGCCATTGTCGAGCTTGACAGCCATCAGCTTTGTCTTAGCAGCACCCTTCAAGACCTCTGATGAACGGTTGAACTTGGTATGAAGAGCCGCCCACATCTCCCTGCTCGTCGCCGTTGCGCTGATACCATGGCCCTGCGGGTCCTTGATATTCTGGTAGATGATTGCCGCCGCAACGTTATCGCGAAGCTCGAATTCCTCGGCAGATGGGGTACGGGAGTTGATGGCGGTAGCTGCTCCGGGATACAACCCAGGGTATGTTGATACTGTCAGCTGCTGGACCTGCCCCCTCGGGTAGGCAATGAGTCCTTTACCACGGAGCAGATTTGTGAGGGTATCCTGCCAGGATCCCCAGTTGGAATCACCCTCAAGCTTCTGGCCTTCGAGAACGGTAATGCTGGGGAGAGACGACGACATAGGGGTAGTGGATATGGATGGGATGGGATTTCGAGTGGGGTATGGGTGAGTCGGGGGGCTTAAACGTGTTCAAGACCGATTGTTGGACCAGGCACTGCCTGCGTCTGACTGCGAATCTGTAGACGACGGAGTTGTCGTTAGTCCTCAGTCGCACGTTGTAGCGTAAGACTCTATATATTTACCTGTAGACGACGGAGTTGTCGTTAGTCTACAGTTGAGTAAGTAAAGGTAAGATAAAACTAGGTAGAGAAACGTACCCTCAGTCGCACGTTGTAGCGTAAGACTGAGGGACGTTGCGTGACTACGCCGGTATATGTACGATCGGATGTGAAACATGTAAACAAGAGAAAATAATGAAATACAACTCAACGCTGCACGCCACATAAGGCAATTCCTTCGTCAACACCATTGACCTGCATTCTTGAAGTACTGGATTATTTCAATCAGGTCGATAGTCACGCATCACGCACCACCGTATCGATATCGAATTTTGGTCGATGTCACGCGTCACTGAGGCCTTTATCGAACCTAAAATTTGCGTCACGCAGGGCAAGATCCCCGAAAGACACAAAAAACGAATCTTCGTGTTGAAATTTTCGAAATTTTTCCAGTGGTCACTTGGTGGTCACGCGAAAATTTTGGTGGTATCGAATTCACACTGTATAAGTAGGGTAAAATAGACACTTAATGTAAAAGTGTAACAAAAAATAAGTAAATATTTAGTGAAATTAATTTTGTTGTAAATAAAGTAAAGCATTTGGCGCTGAAAGGGCACCGGAAATGGCCACAATCAGTGGCCATTCCAACAAAGGTTGCTTTGTCGTCTTTTTTTTTTTTTTTTTTTTTTTCCGGCGGTACGATAGGACCGCAACAGACAGCAAACAATGGGTTAGCCTCCGGCGGCCCCGTAAGGACGGAGGGTATTCACCCTCCATTGATTGTGATTTCCGCCTCTGAGGAAATGCTTTATGCACGCCGCTGCAGGCGGCAGTGTGGGGCTCAATACCTCATTTATCCAACTCCGGCGGGGGGTGAAGCTGGGGGCTGTAATGGCCCTATCGGTATTATACCCACTAAAACCTCAGATTTGCTAATCCAGTTTTCAGGTAATTCGGCCTCGTCATTTAGAGTGCCTTTCCAGGTCTCAAGGACCAAAGAGTATGGTAGTGAATATTGACTCCTATCAATATTGAGGCGTTCATTAATAGTCCAAATCCATCTATTTTGTACTCCTCGCTCGGTTGGTGGGGCACCGTTGTGTTGGATCACACTCTCGCAACGGAGTTTCCAGATAAGAAATGCTGACTCCGTGATCAGGATTCGGTACAGACGCCCCGTTGATGGGACCGGGCGATTTTTCTCGTCCGTAAATGTGGCTAAACCACAGTTGTCGCCAAACTGGGTGCTTATGCCCCCAGAATTCTTTGACCATTGCCCAGATCTGGGACTGACCTGGTTTTGAGCAGCCAAGGATGATGTGTTCGAGACTTTCAGTCTCTTTGCAGTGGCTGCATATGGCCCTGTCCTGACATTCCGGGATATTCTCACAAAATTTACCTATTCTGTGTGCATTATGTATTGACTTCCACAGGAAGGTACGAATCGGGCGCGATATATCTCTATGGCGGATCGATTTCCATATCGTAGCCGCGGTGGGAGTATGAGCGAAATCAGCTCTTAGGGCCTCCTGTATTTTCTCGATACTTGTATTTGTGGCCTTGCGCGAGACCTTCTTCTGGAGTTCCCCAATACCTCTGTATGCCAGGGCCTGAGTCAATTTGCTGAGTTTTGCGCCTAGAATGCCGCAATCGGAGGTGTCGACTGTGGCTATGCCGATTCCCTGATCTCCGGCTGCGGAACGTGCGATCCGCAATGCTTCTGTAGTGCCTTGACTTCCTTCCTTCTTAGACACCAAGACGGTCCGGGCAGTCCTCTTATGGAGTGCGGAAGCAAGGGCTCTGGTCTGGCGACGATTCTTGGTCCCTATCCAGCCACTATCTTCACTGTGCTGGAGGCCTTTTCCCATTGCTTTTATAATTGTCTCTCGGGAGCTTTCTATCTGCAACGGACTGTTGGTCGGGTTCGTTTGTGCCGCCACCAGTGCGGCCGTGATTTCTGCACTTCGGGTTGACTGTTCTAGGTCGTCGGGGACCTTCCCTGCCTGGTTTCTCGGATCATCTTGGCCATACCAGATACTTATTCTGGCCTTTGCATCTGCAGATCCCGCATGCAGGGTGTTCCCTCCAATGCTAATAGTCACCATGTCTTCCCCTTCTCGGGGGTTGATGACGGGGTCAACCATCTCAGCGGGGGGTTCCAATCGCAGTGGTGCTTTCGTGAAAACTCTGAAGCCATCGGTGAGGCTCTGAATCCCCTCCGGCGGCATAAAAGGGACTGTGTCTTTGGTATCTTCATTTCCAGGCTCCTGCTGGACGACATCCGGATTTCTCGGGTCCCACTTTGGAAGTAGCTCGCTCAACCGTGCCTGGACTGCTATAGCGCAGCTGTGCGGGTTTTTGCAACCCGCATGTGTCCGATCGTAGTTGCAAGCCTCACATGTGCAGTCCTTATCTGTGTCATGCTCTGGATCGGTGAGTCTATTCATCACCTCCAAACCGTCGCCAATGGTCTCGACTCCATGGTTTTCTCTGAGGCACTTGCATTGTGGCTTATTATTTAGCTGTCTTTTGCTCGTGTCTTCGCCAAAATGATGCCATAAAGGGAGGAGTTGTCAAAGAGCCTCCGATGGGTTGTCAGTGTCAAATTCTACGCCGTATTTGCGTGCGGTGTTGACCATCACCTTTAGGTGAGTAGGTAGTTCATTCTGTTTTGGCGACCACCGTTGTGTGAATTGGCGACCACCGTTGTGTGAACATGTTCACATGCGACCCTTCTGCTACTCTCGACGTTGTCATGTCATGATTCGCGAGGCATACGTCCGACGTGTACATTGGCCGCTTTTCTGGGTCCAGCTCAAGGTAAGACTTTAATTTCATCAGCTGTATTGCTTCGTTTCGGGCTTCTAGGTCAAATAGATTTTTTCCTCCCTCTGCAAGAGGAGCTTGTAGCATCTCCCGCTGCACGGGCGATGATTTCGACCCTGCCCAGATGAAGTCTCTTTGTTTCTTAATCAGAATCTTTTCAACTGATTTTGGCATACCGTTGACCATAGTTTTATATTGTGTCATGGAACCGAATGTTATTTGCGCGATATGGCGGTGCACCTCGAGGGTAGGGTGTGACCTCCCCCAATGTTCTAGTGCAGCATTGATTTTCTCTATTGTAGGAGTCCAAATGCCTTGGCTGTCTACTCCATTTCCGACCTGGGCCCCTAGGATGCGGACAGACTTCCCATCCTTTGCAATATGGATAGACTCCGGTAAGACTATGTCACCTGGAGTTAATTTTTGTGTCTCAACGACTGAGTCGCGATGTTCTAGTGACCCTATCGGGATGACCTTGGTTTTCGGCACATTGAACTTGGCGCTGGATGTGGCGCACCACTTATCCAAAATGGTCTGCAGGTCAGAGAACTTGTCCCCGGCAGCAAGGTAAACTGTTGTGTTGTCTGCGAAAAGCTTGGCACTAACTTTCGTCAGAACCTTCGGGATCTGATACCCCGTAAGGTTGGAGTTCCGTAGCATCCAGGCTAACGGTTCAATTGCAAGATTGAAGAGGAGGCACGAGAGTGGGTCACCCTGTCTCACACCCCTCATCACCCGGTATGGTTCACCCGGTATGGTTCACTAAGGACCCCATTTATAACCACTTGGGTCTCTGCTTCATCGTAGAGGGTTTTAATAATATTTATGAAGTGCTCTGGGCCATTTTGTTTCCTCAATACTTCCCAAAGATACCGGTGAGATGTTTTGTCGTAGGCTTTCTCCTGGTCTAATGCAACTATTGCCCCATTTTGCAGTTCTTCCTCCGCATACTCAACTAAGTCTAGGGAGAGGAATATCTGATCGGATATTTTCCTACCCTTCATGAAGCCAGTCTGATCTGGGTGCACTAGTGACGGTGCGACTCGCGCTAGCTTCAAGGAGAGCGCCTTCATGAACACCTTATAGTCCATGTTCAGGACTGTTATTGGGCGGTAATTTGCTATATCCGTAATATCTTTCTTTTTCCATATAGGGTACATCCACCTGTGGGCAAAACCAGTGCCTCGCTCGACTCCGTTTTGTTCGATATCATTATAAACACTTGTGAGTAATTTTATTACATCGAAGGTTACTCGGGGTGGTTTGGTTTCGTCCCTTCTATTTCTTTTGAGGTTTTGAAAATCTCGTATAGTCGTAACTAGAGCTCTGTTGGGATGCCATCCACGCTAGGTACTTTGCCCTTTGCTGATCCTTTCAGGGATTCTAGAACATCCTCTTCGGTGAGCTCTTTAGAAAGGTCGCTTATATCCGGGGGATCTGTGTGCTGACCCATTTGCTCTAGTACTTCATTTTATCTGACCATTTTTGCCCAATTGCAGGGTTAACATCAGTTCTCTGCAGATAAGAAATTGTGTCTCTCGGCGTCCTGTCCTTGTGTACCTGAACAGTGAACTTGGTTATTTTATCCAGCTCATTCCGGTAACGTATTTTCGTTGTCAGCCTATTTCTCGCCCTTTGACGGGATGTGATGGTGTCTATCTCAGATTGCAGCTTTGCAACAGGAGATGCAAAGGGATTGTGTACTGTCCCGTGCCAATGTATGGCGCCCCAGGTGCGCACACATCTACCGACACAAGTCTGTGGTCGGAGAGTTTCCTGGGAGTATCTTTGATATCCCACCTTCTGCAGAGTTTAAACTGGTCATCTGGGACATATATTCTATCGATACGCGAGTGGGATTCACTGTGTGTATGGGTGTATGTGTAGGCTTTCTCATCCGGGTTGGTTGCCCTCCAGCCGTCCTTTAAACCATGTAGTTGCTTGAACTTGGCTAAGGCCTCCCTTGCCGCTGTGTTGTCCTCTTTGTGGGGGAAACGATCTGCTGGATCCTCAACGATATTTGTGTCACCGAGGACCATATCCAGGGTGGTGAGTGGCTGAGTCGTCCACAAGGTGTAGAGTTTCTCCCAAAAAAGCTTATTTTCAACCATCGAGTCGGCTGGGGCATAGATCACGAGGATTGTCAGAGTCCGTGTACCATGCCACAGAATTGTTGCGACAATGGCCCTACCTGGTATCAACCTTCTAACCTTAATACCAACAGTATTTGTGATATCGTTATTCAGTACAATTGCTACACCCTTTGAATTCGGCTGTTCAACATCTATGGAGCCAAAAATCTTCATCCTTTTGCCCAGGATAGGGTTATCTTCAATTTCCTGCTGTTGTGCCCCAGATAGATGTGTTTCAGAAACAGCTAGGATTCCAATTTGCTCGTCGTACATCATCCGATGTAGCTCATGCCACTTGTGCCATGGGTCTCGTACCGAGTTTGCGCCTCTTCCTTTAATGTTCAGGGCAACCACTCGTACCTGTGCTCTCGTATTCCGAGAGATTTTTGGGTTCCCAATCTGTTGCTGCTTCCTCTTCTGCCGGAAATAATTTGGTGCGGAGGCAGGATTAGGAAGAGCTGGAAGTCTGTTCCCGCCATTTCGTGAATTGCTGGACGCAGGTGAGTTCATCCACAAGTCATTATCCATTCTGCTGTCCGGGGCAGAGCGCGGGGGTGGAGATATGGCGGGGGTCATAGGTGTAGATGGTGTATTTGAACGAGGCCCAGGAGCCGATTGGTGTGCTGCACCCCTTCCTCGTCTCACCGTTGGACATGGATTTCCACGTCCATTGCTTCGATTACTCGAGCTTGCACCTATAGGTGTTGGCCTCGACGGGCCTGCTGTGCCATTTACTGGGACTTGCCGTGCAACAATAGCACACATCTGTACGACGCGAGGACCTCGTCCTCTGCCACATCTTTGCGTGGGTGGTGGAGCTTCACCCCGATCGACACCTGAACCATCACGACTCCCGCTGGGTTGAGGATTTCTCCCCCTCTCAGCAGTAGCGATCCTTTGGGAGCGTCTCACGGGGACTGCGCCTCCACCAGCGCGTCCATCTACCAACTCTCCGCCTCTGTCATTGGGGCCACAGTTGATGGAGGAACCGTCGGCCCCTCTGGCGAGGGAGAGGCCAGAACCATCACCGGTATCGAAATCCTCAATGTTTAAAAGACCAAAGAAATTAGCAGTGGTTGCACATACGTACCTCGGGTTGCAACCACAGCCGAGCACGGGGTAAACTATACCTGTCTCCAAGGTTAGTGAATGTCAGGGGTACTAATCCCCAGAAGCAGATGGATGCTTCCGAGTCTTTCCCCCAAGACTTGAGCCTCACGGCGCGGCTAGCTCGGACCTAAATAGGTCTCCGCATTTTACATTGCTTGGCTTTCCTGTCCTGTCAGAAGACTTACGGTCAGTAAATGTGGGCCTGCAATGGCTGCGCTTGCTTGATTCGTTTACGTCGTAGACAGATTGAATCACTTTGCACCAGGGTCCATCCCCGAAGTGCATCCCATATCAAGTGCGCACAGACTTCAACCTTAATTGACCTTCGAGTCTTGGTAATAATTGTTCACACGGTTGAAAACGATAAAGGATTGAGTCTCACCATGATTTTAAAGGACAGTGGGGTATATATTTATAAAAGTAAGGACAGTTGTACACGCCCATGGCGGTAATAAATATACACTGCGAGACTTGATAACGTGGTTATACGAGCAAAAGGTTTAATTAATTTCCACGACCGCCTCGGCCACGGCCACCACGGCCTTGAGCACGGCCACAACCGTTTCCTCGTCCACATCCTGAGGCAGAACCCGACGGCCCACTGGGGGGTGCAGGAAGGGTGGCGGGGGTCGGGCCCATCCATCCAGGCGCAGCTGGGAAAGGGTAAAGCAGGGTGGGATGATCGATGGAGCGGCAGATGTGGCAGCTCATGTTGTCACGCACACGTCCGGTGTTGTTGAACGGAGTCATGAAGATGATGTTAGCAAAAGCGGCGCGGATGGCGCGGTAGTGTGCGGTGTTGTGGGTTGTGACCATGAAATAGAATAGACGCGCCAGACTACGTGCGGGCCGCGCGGCGAGGCAAGTTTGATGGTGCTCGCATTGATGGAACCGAGGAAGGCGGCGAGCACTTGTTCGGTGGAGAGGTGTGCGCTGCAGTGCTGCATGATGAGCTGAATCAGTGGTGTGGAGTGAGCAACGGCGTTGGTGATGATGTCCGCAACTTCCTGCGCACCCGCGGCGGTGTTCGGGAATGTGAGTCCTTCGACGAGGCCCATAAAGCCCGAGAATGGCGGGTTGAGAGGTTGGATGAACAGAGAGATGTTGGAGCTGCTAAGCACCTTGAGACGCTCCACCTCGTCGGCTAGGTTCTGCTGCAGGCCCGCTGCAATGAACGCGTTGGGAGCAGGAAGGCGTGGGTTTGCGGCGTTAGCGGCGCTGACTCAGACAGACCCCTGCGGGGAGTTGGTCACCTCCGTAAGAAGGGCTGCGGTGTCGCGGGCGTCGGCGACTGGATCGTTACTCCCGCCGGCGACGTATATGAGCAAGAGTGCTCACCGAGGTATGAAAGGACTGCTGAAAGTTCAACTTCCAGGGATCCTTTCAGGAGAGAACAAAAGAGCCTCTTCCCGATATGGCTGAAAGGCTTCCATAAAGAGATTCTTTCCGCACCACTTTCTGCTTGATGTATTGATGGATTTTCCTCAATTGAGGAAAGCATCACGGAAAGTCCATCTTTCCGCTTGAACGGGGGGTGGACCTGAAGGTGAACCCGCAGGTATACCCCGAGGTTTACCTCTGGGTATACCTGATGGAACTGCTAAAAATTCAAATACGTCAGTGGGACGACCCGCACCCTCCAGCCGCGGGCACACAACAACAAGCGAATACACCCGTGCTTCTGCGCTCGTGGCTGGGTGGATGCAGGCCCCATCCATCGCATTCCTCAATCCAACTTGGCGTGCTGTCCTTGGCGGGCCTGCCCGCACGTTGTCGAGGTCAATCTTGACCTCGTAGTTGCGGTCTGCAGGCAGGACATCGGGCGAGTAGTCTGGGGCGCAGCGGGGGGAGCTCGGATTGGTGTTGTCACCGTTGGCGCGACGTTCGAGGCGGGACTTGCTGTGTGAGTCATGTGCGCCGCTTCCCTGCTAATGTTCATCAGTTTGTTCAGGATTGTTTATCTATAGAGTTGATACCCACCAAATCTTTAATACACTATGATTCGCCACGGAAACCCATTAACATTGTACTATATTACATCTGTCGGCTTGGAAGTCAATATTCATCCATTTTGTAGCTGAAAAGAAAACATCAGAATCACAATACAAAGTGCCAAAAGATGAAAACTCACAATCTCAAGTTGGGCTCCCCAATCGCCACAAATTCCCGTTGAATCAGCGCCCTCAGATTCCCCACCTCTGCCAGGATCTCCTCCAAGGGATAATATTCCCGATGCCGGACACTGCATCCAATGCAGGGGTACACCACAGGCGGGACCAGGGCGCGGATGGCATCATGCACCTGACGCTCTGCCCCGGAGTCAGGCCGAAGTGAGGAGGAATGAGAAGATGAAAATGCACATACCACCGAGAATACGACGTTGTACCCTGAAGAATCCCAGCCAGATGATCACCTGCTGGTGCCCGTACTCGCATCGGCAATATTCGCGGCGTTGACGAGGCAATTCGTTGGTATACCCCCACTTGATGTCGATGAAGGGCTTCAGGTCGACATAGGTGATATTGCCGTCCTTAAAGTTGTCGTAGAGGTTTTCTGGGGCGCGGAGGTTCTCGTAGATGTACCCTGAGTCGTCGTTGGTCGCCCTGGAACTGGTGAGCGGTCGGAAATCGCCAGGAGGACAACATACATGGTGGTACGGAAGCAAGAGGTGGAGGACTGAAGCGCTGTCAGCGGTCGCCTTATATACTGGTCAAAAATGACTTACTGTGAAGAGCTGGGACGCTCGAAGGGCACGATACATGCCAGAAGATTTGTGCGAGCTCACTCGTACACCGAAGCTACTTCCCCATTGGGAAACTTAACCCTAAAGATGGGTTTTGTCAACGCCGACGATGGCCACTCTCGCTATACCACTTCGCGGACAATCTGGGAGCAGCGGGGGCAAGCACAGGGTGCTGCAGGGCTGTTTAGAGAGAATCCATCCCCAATTGACCACCGTGCGGCACGGACTTCATAAAATGGCGGAAATGGTGAATCCAACGATCAGCTTGGTTTGTGAGGGGTACAGCTTCAGATAAATGACCAAAAGCACAAGATGGGTGTTGGACACCACCCGTGGGAGCCATGAGCGGCGCTGATTAGAGTCAGTGGAGCTGCGAAGGAGTATAGTCAAAAGAGGTACCAATCCGGTCATGAAAAAATAGAATACCTGGGGCCATCTCTCATACGCTGAGAAAAGAAGGATTATAATGTACTGGGTTTCAAGACTCGGCGTCTGGCTGAGATCCACGCTGAGTGATCTACGCTTGGGGAGGGTCAGAGTAGGATGACCGCAAAGGTCGCCGGTCTGAGGTCACAGTAGGCAGCGTAGCAGGGGTAGCAAAGGGTCATGGAGGAGTAGTGAGATTGAGATGGATTTGGGACCAAGGGCAGCGATTGGGACCTGCGCCGAGTGATTTACACTCGGGGAGGGTCGGATGTCCGCGAAGGTCATCAATTCACGGCGAATGTGGGTAGCATTGGCGAGCACAGAGCGCTTCAGCCGTGTTTGGGTAGGAGTTGATCATTAATTTACTGCCGTGCGGCGCAGACTTGGTGAAATGCCGGAAATTACGACAAAGTCGCCTGTAGGACGATCAGCTGGGTTTGCGAGGAGAAAGGGCTCCAAAGGACTTACCAAAAGAACAAGATGGGTGTTGGACACCACCCGCGGGGGCCGTGAGCGGCACCGATCAGAGCGAATAGAGCTGTGAAGGAGTATAATCAAAAAGGGTGAAAATCCGGTCATGAAAAAAAAAAATACCTGGAGCAATCTCTCATGCGCTAGGTCAGGAAAGGCCGTAATGGGGTATGTTTCAAAGCTGGACAACCCCGTGCCGAGTGATTTACGCTCAGGGAGGGTCAGAGTCGAATGACCGCGAAGGTCAACGGTCTGAGGTCACAGTAGGCAGCGCCGGCGAGCCCGGGGTAGCAATGGATCGTGGAGGAGTAGTGAGATGTTTTTGGGACCAAGAGCGGTGATTGGGACCTGCGCCGAGTGATTTACACTTGGGGAGGGTTGGATGTCCGCAAAGGTCACCAGTTCACGGCGAGTGGGTAGCATTGGTGAGCACAGAGCTAGCGAGAGTCGCATAGATCTATTACGGTGTTTATTGGAAGTATGGGATACCATTGAGACCCGCGCCGAGTGAGTTACACTCGGGGAAGGTCAAATGTACCCGAAGGTCACCAGGTGGAGTGAAAGCGACCAGCATACTGGCACAAGAGGATCCAACGGCTAGCAGAGGGCAATGCGGGCGAAGTTTGGGCTTAAAAGGTATTAAGCCTGGTCCAAGAGCCACTTGAAATTGGCGGGGTCACTACGCGGGTCTTTACTAGCAGAAAATCCATATCAGCGACTCCGACGGTGAGGAGCCTCTTGCCCACTGTCATCAGAGGACCTTCCGCAAGCTACACCGGGCAATGAGTGTCTACACTCGTGGCCGTGGTGATGGCGCAGGACAAACCCGTTGTTACAACCCGTGACCTTGTGATGGGCTTCTTTCGTAAAACTCAAAGATTTGACCTTAATAACATACTTGTTGGCCGGAGTCGGGGTTAGGATAAGTAATATTCACTAACTTCGGACCGTGGTCGGATGGCCAGTTCGTGGGTCAGGACTGGACAGTGCATGCATAGCTCTGTTGAAACATGGGATTGCACCAATCTGTGATCCTAGAGGGACGAGTTTAAAATTCCAGCAGTCCCAGCCAAGTTCCCTGTAAGCTGCGATGAAAAATCCTCGCTGCGCCGTACTGAGTTTCTCGCGCCGTAAGTTGTCAAATAGTACGAGTGTGCGGGCGCCGCCGGGTTGAAAAGCTCCTCACCTGGGACCATACTTTGCAGATGGATTGCGCTATTCTTGACAGGCAACGGGAGAGTTAAAGCAGTTATCATTAGCACGGTACGACAACATCTTCAATCACGAGTTAATTCCGGCCAACTGCAATTGCGATAACATTACCTTTTAGTTTGAAATAATCAATACAGAGCGACGGTACACTGAGACTAGGAGTTAGTTGTGGTTAGCTGCAACCGTGCTCAACGGGGACGCACGATAACTAGTATCCCCAGGTTCCTAGAATACATTTAGCAAACTAGCGCCATCGCGCTCACAAGGACGCACATTTCCCATATAACCGGCGTACTCCGTATACTCCGGATCCAGCTCCTGGAAGACAGTCTTGGGAATGAAGTCCTCTTCCTCGAGCGTGAATGTCGACGCATTGACGGGATTTCCGTCTAAAGTCACCAGATGTTCGATTGTGGTGTCTCCGTCGTAAAACTCCTCCATGGTGAATTCGCTGCGGTCCCACCGGCGCCTTCCGCCCTTGCTGTACATCCACTGCGACCCCTCGTCACCATCCATGTCGGCCATTCCGCTGACGGTGTGCTCGACGCACGCGAGGTGGAACTTGAGGTCTAGCGCCTCCTTCTTGCAGATCCGGACAAGGACGGCGATGAGATGCGCGTCAGCGCCCTTGAGCGACGCGCGCTTGAGGCTCTTGGTCGAGTATTCGTGGTCGAGGATATACGCGACCTGGCTGACATCATCATCGTACAACCCCTGGTCCCAGTTTCGCAGGACCGTCGTGAGGTCGGCGACAGCGGTGTTGGAGTCAGGGATGGAGGGTGGCAATGTGTTTCGGGCAGTGTGGATGAGCTTGTATGAGAGAGCAAGTCGGAATCCAGCCGTGATGGGCAGCACTTCGTGTTTAACATCCGTGTACCACGCCAAAACGAAGTAGTCAACAGGGGAGGAGGCCGCAGCGTCAAAAGTGGCTTTCTTGGTGCCATGAGACACGCGAACTTGCCCGCCAGAGTGATCGGAAGGGAGGACGATGATGATTGTGGCGAACATCCCCGTCTCTTTTTCGGTACTGGGAGAGATGTAGCGATGAATAAAATGTCGGAAAAACGCCGGTCAGCATGCAACGGCATGGTTCAGCATCTGACCTTGCAACAGCTTCAAACTGCTTTGAAGGCCTGGCAGAGGGGCTTTGAACCACTTTAAAGCTGTTTGGAGCCTTGATGTGAGTTCCAAGCTGTGCCATGCTGTCGCAAGACATGTGCGTATTCTGAGGGTCAGAAAAAGTGGGGATTTGGTCAAGTCTCGGTGCCTCGGGGTAATAATTTGACTTGAAACATGCATGTTGTATTTTAATTTTCTATCACCCACTCATTTGTTCGAAATCTTACAGCTGTGGAGTCCGTGTGAAAGCCTTCAGCAGAACCCCACCAGGCCCCACCCGGGAGCCCGACCGAGGTACATAACTCTGTTGGTGACTTCTGAATATTTTCATACACATGTATGCCTGCTTAATAGTTACTTGAAATTAGATATCTTCGAATTGAGTGACCTTGCTATGATCTGTGCTTAACGTAGACTTTACAAGTTCCGTCCTCGGTCCAACTATTACAATAAGTATCACTACGAGGGGCCCATTCATTGAAAAAGAATGGAGGCGTACAAATTTTGTGACTTTTCTGAGACTCATCTTCGAACGCGTTGGAACCATCGACATTGCTTGGGAGTGGTTGCGTGATTCTTACCTGTGCGTTGGAATCCAGCTTAAGCCATTTGGCCATGCACTGGCTTGGAACACGTTTAATGCCAATCAAAGCCGATTTAGATTTTTCCGACAAAAACCTCGAGCAAGGGACGTACTCTTGATGCGGCGAGAAACTGACCAGTTTTATTAGGAATATGCAGGAAAATCTACTAGGAAGGAACTTACTGCGATCCAGTCTCGTACAACAGCAACTTGTGCAACTCGCAGCGCGGTGCTACAGCAGGGGAGCAGGACACGCCCAGCGCCTGAACGACTTCTTTAACGATGACCTCGTTCAGGAATTTGGTCCAAGCCGGATTTTTGAATGTGACTGCAGTCGCAGCGACTTCCCAGGTGTCTCGAACGGCCTTGTCCACGACAGAATTTTGGCCGTGACCAAAAGGAGCCTGCTTCGCGTGGGATCGTAGGTTCTCGGCGTCGCTCGCGCTTAGCGGGAGTCCAACGAGGCCGATACCATCCACTGTGAGCCCTGGGAGTGGTACGTTCTTCAAGACAGAAGAATGGGCGTATTTGCCGGTAAACGCGAAATCTGCGCTGAGAGCAGCCTCGAGATCTTCACGTAGCTCTCCATCGACAAATTCTACCTCCGAGGTGTCTGAATCTGAGTCGAATTCGCCCGCTTCTTCCATTTTCAACGCAGGTCGGGCGATTGTGAATGGGATGGTGTAGGAGAGCAAAGTGCAGATCACTGTTGCAATCAACGCAGAACACCTCTATAAATAATAGCAGCATACAAACGCGTCGCGTCAGTCCATGTTTATGAAATATACCCAACTGAGCCCGAAATGAGCTCGCCAGAATATGTCTAACTGAGCCCGGTTTATAAAACCCATCCGTTGCCCAACCACGCCGAAAACCAAATTTTGGACCGCCAGTTGGATCTGCTGCAAATCGAACCCCGAATTTATTGGTAACGGAAGCCGAATCTGCCGCAAGATCAACTTTGAATTTCTACCTCTAGTAAACGTGCCGCTGTTGATATTCTCCGTCGAAAAACCGAGCCCCAGCATTACATCTGTCTCGGTATCGGACGGTATATATAATAATCTATTCCTTATGTTTCGCTCTGGAGGTCTGGGGACGAGCATAATGTTGACTAGCAGTCTAACCATGTCCATACCATGTTCGAGAGAGTCACACGGCGCATCTGTCAAGAGCCGCCGAATCCTACATATTTACCGTTCAATTCGAAATCGGTGTCCGTTGACCCCAGTTATGACTACATCACACTTGTCAATCCCCCCGACATCATGAGAGAATGCAAAGAACGGCAGTATTCGAAACAGTCTAATTTTTGGAATTTTTTGACGAGGAAGGTGATGGAGACCTTCGTTAAGACATCGAAGATGCGTTGGGCGTTGAAATTTCAAGTGATATACAGTCCGATTCAAGCAATAAACTCTTTCTGTCTCCAATAACCCATCCACCGCTGCACGTCCTCTTCTTTCAGTGGCTTTAGGAACTTGATGGCATTGCTGATCGTCTGTGCCTTCAAAGTGGAAAACTCGATATTTCCGGCACCGTTCATGATTACGTTGCTAAAGAAGTCCAGCAACTTGATGCCGGGCTAGGGAGGGTGAACATTATGCGATACAGATGTAGGAGGACGGGCTCACAATAATTTTCATGTCCGCAGCTGTTGCGTTGGCAGAGAGAGCCTGGAGCTTTTGCGTCCAGTCTGCGAACGGTATCAACCGGAGCTGTGCAGTGTGAGCCATGCTCGACATGACCACATCCCAGCGCACAGGGTGAGGATGAACCAAGTTGAGAGCAAACGACGACTTTTCAGTGCGCAGCGCGACGTCGACGATGGCCCGAGATACAGCGTCAGGAGGAAGCCACGCCACAACACCTGAAGGGTCTGAAGGAAAGGCGCCCAAGGCCATGCTCGATTTAACAATGGCAGGCACCCAGTCCGTGGTTGACCACGCCCCGTTGTTCATGGCACCGCAGATTTGTCCGATTCTGAACGAGGTTGCTTGAAGTCCAGATGCGGCCAGGATCTGAAGAGAGAGTGTGGGTGGAAAACATAACTTGACGAAACAAGAAAGCTCACCCGTTCCGAGACGTATTTACTTTCGCCATAGCCGTTACCAACAGCCACACTGGCATCCAGCTGAAGTTCCTCAGGGAAGGGTCCCGGCTTCACATCCCAACCTTGTGCGGAGGAAATAGATGAAGTGAACAGGAATCGAACCCTGGAAGCATTTGGCGACTGGCGTGCCAGATCAATGAGATTTCGGGTTCCTTTGACATGAGGCTCGAAGGACGACAGGTTGCGATTGAAGTCGAGGGTCCAGGCGTTGTGGATGATCACCGTGACAGAATCGCGAAGCTAGGTTGGAATAAATAAGTGTAATGACGACTTGAAGGCAAGAGGGAGAGTTTCCAATTACCGTGGTTCGAACATCAACTGGTAAACCCAAGTCAGAAGTCGACGTGTCGCCTTCGAGATAGACGAGCTTTGTCGAGGACAACAGCGCTGCATCCAAAGCATGATCGATGAAGGCGTTTTTCTGCCGCTCGGATGCCGAAGTTCTTCCCCATCTGTTGAATGCATACACGCGCTCGACCCCCGCCAGACCCAGCAGAATTTTGAGAATGTGCGATCCCAATCCTCCGGTCGAGCCTGTCAGAAGGACCACCGCTCCGCCGGGTAGAGATGACGATGTCGCTGGAACAATGGGTTGGTCCAAACCGTGGCTGAACTTGGCGATCATTTCCTCGATGACGGCCGTTTCTCCACCATTCAAAATTTTCGTGTCGCCGCGCACAAGTGTTGTAAGTGCACTGGCCAAATCCCCGATTGACGGATGTGCATAGACGAAATTCTGCGAAATTTTCGATGCCGCAGCGTTTGCGTCACTGTCGGTGGAATTATTCAACATCCCAACCATGCGATGGCGCAAGAACGTTGCATTAAGGCTATCAAATCCTTGGGCAAAGAGGTCACCCTCGCGTATGTCCTTGTCCGCAAGGAGACTGGCGTGGGTTCTGAGCCAAGGTTCGATGTCTTGAGCGCTCCAAGATACCGGAGGTTCAATCTCGCTAGCTGCGTTTCCGCTCGCTTCGATGGCGTCGTACCTAAAGAATTCAGAATAGGTCAGTTGTTGTACCCAATTTTGTGCCGTTTCAAAATATTTACAATGCATCGATATCTTTTTTGTATAGGGCAATCGTTGCCTTCTTCATCACCGTGCCTTTGGGGGTTCGAAGCATAGGTCTGCTAGGCTGAGTCACCATGATCATCTCTTTGTATATTCTGGCGAAGGCCGGAGCGCTCTGTTCAAATATATCAAGTTAGGAGAGCCTGAAGGTCGGTCGCAGACAAGCAAACCAACCTCGTTGGACTCTTCGACGACCGGCCTGCGCTTTTATGTTAGTACCAGGAATCCGCAGAAGGCAAGCTGCTTTCGCTCACCAGATAGAATTCCGGAACTCCGCGAGCTGTTTCTTGTCCTTGGGATCCAGCTTGTGTTGTGGGCTTGGTTCGACGAGGACGCCGACCTGATTTCGTTCACGCCCAAACATAACGGCGCCCGTGATGGAGGGACTGGCCATCATAGCGTCTTCCCTCGGCCCAGGAACCGTCTTCTCTCCATTTGCCATTACACTATATGGACAAAATGTTTGCTCAATTAGTTTTCCAACCATATCTCAACATTGAGATGACATTTCCAGGTGAACCAAAGACTGTAATTACGAAGAATTAACCCCGCTACCGTTCTGCCCTAATTTCGCATCACGATACTTTGATGTGCCATCAATCAGGGCGAAATACTGGAAAATCCGGGAAATCGGAAATTTCAACATGTGCTATGAAATGTTCTGGAACCAGCCAGCACAACCAGAATGAAGTTCAGTGTGTCCTCTTCCATTCCACAAGTTAAATTGTGCGAAAAGATATAGGGGATAGGGAGCTACAGAGCCCACAATATGCCGAAAAATGGGTGAAAGTGACTGAAAACAGCCCAAAACAGCCAAAATGACCATTTTGCGGCCTCTGTATCTCTATATCCCCTGTATATTTTTGCACAATTCAAACTGTAGGATGGAAGAGAACATCATGAACTCCATTCTGGTAGTGTTCATGTTTGGTTCATGTGTCTACACAAAATTCACAGCACAAGTTGAACATTACCATTTTCAGTATTTTCCCCCGATTGATGGCGCATCAAAATATTATTTTTGGAAACCATGACAGAGCGATAGAGTGGACGATTCTCCATAATCCCGGTCTTTGGTTTCCCCAAAAATTCCCGCTCAATGTTGAGATATGATCAGAAAACCAATTGAGCAAACATTTTGTCCATATAGTGTATAAGCACGTCATCCAGTCGCCCGACACTACACATTAAGGTGTCAAGCAGTGTACTTTCCCTTGAATTCAGGGGGCACTCACATTCTGTACAAGTCGGGTTTGGTAGGATGCTTCTCGAATAGATCTTTGGTTGAATATCCCTTGACGTCGGGCAAATTCTCGATGGCGACTTGGTGCGTCTCCGGTACAGTCTAAATTCAAGAAGATCATCAGATAGGCCCGATTGATGGTACTGCAGTGACTTTACCAAGAACTGACACTCGAAAGTTCCGTCTCCTTGAGGCACCCACCGGATATTAGTTCGCTTGCTGAATTCGAGCCAAGACCATTCCCCGGCGCGCATGTCTGCTTGACTTCTCTTGATCAAGGTCACTCCCCCAACTGGGAAAGGGTTCCATTAATGTTTAGAGCCACAAGTCACAAGAAAATTATGAGGCACTGACATTCCGTCGCACCATACAACGGCACAATGTTGACGCCGTGGGAGAAGAAAAAGTCACCGGTGCGATGGGGCAGTGGTCCTCCAGAATAAATCTACATGGTGGTTAAGGTCTCGCTCAGATGTTGAGACAGTTGAACCTACCATTAATTTGAGCGTCTTGAGATATGCGACGTCCCTCGGGGACTGCCATTCCATGATCAACGATGGCACTGCCGTTATGCCTGTCGCATTCACGCGCTGCGCGCTGTGGATGACGTCTGCTGGCGTGAAGGCAGCCGGGACGACATATTCGGTCGCCGTGGATGCGGGAGGATATATACAAGCCGTTCCACAGCTCATGAGTGGACTGATCAGCTGTGCGAGCAATCCGAACGTATGGAACGGTGGCAGGGCGCCGACTGCATGACGGGGAGACACTTCGGCTATCTGAGAACAAGGCTCTGTGACGAATAAGACGAGGACAACATACAAATATAAATATATTTACCCAGGGCCGCATAGTGTATCATGTTTCGGTGAGTTTCAGCAATGCACTTTGGAAAGCCTGTGCTACCTGAAGAGGTAATCAATTAACACCTGGAATCTGTAGGCGGTCCATGACGCACCACTTGAGTGAAGATATAATGCGACATCGTCGAGGGCTGTTTTAATCAGCGGGCTGGGGTACATCAGGAAATCGTCCTTGCCCGTTTCATGACCGAGATGAGGGTAAATTTGACCCAGGAGGGGAATTTCTTCGACATTGAGCGCATAAGGAGAGCTTTGATTGGACAAATCTGCCGAGGTAGCATCGACCAGATCGGCCAGGGAGCCCCCCGTCGTCAGGAGGCGATGAGAGCCGGTGGCGCGGAGCAAGTGCGATACGGCAGCTGTCGAGTTTCGGTGCGAGACCATGAAGGGCTGCAAGTTGAAAGAATTATTAGCAACAGCGCGAATGGTGGGAGCAGAAATGGCGGACGTACAACGATGCCAGCCTTGAGACAACCAGCGACGAGAGTCTGGTAGATGAAGACATCGGTCAAGGCAAGGATGACCACGACCTGCCCTTCCGGACCCTGGCGCTGGGGTCTGAGAAGGTGTGCAACGCGGTGCGCCGCTCGACAGAACTCGAACTGGCTGATTTCCGTTGTATGACCCGTCTCGTCCCTGAACGCATACATCGCACCACGATTTTCATGCGCGATGTGGAAGTCAATTATTTCGCTCAAGTTGAGTGAGCAATCGAGGGGTGGGAGGAGGATGTTAGCCATTCTAGTTTCTTTAGTGAGTGCCATTGGGGACAATACCTAGCGGTTATATAGTGTTTATTCACCCGCTGCAGTCGGCTAGCTCCAACATGCGAATAAGTGGTGATGGTGGAGAGCCATGCATTCGGGATTGGTGGGGTTCTCGCCGAGCGACTAGACACCGAATGGGGCTAGAAGATAACAGGAACTTACCCTGGCCCACACGATGAACGAAAACGTATGCATTCGGGATCGGTGGGGTTCTCGCCGAACGATGAGATACCCCCTGGGGCATAAAGAACACCGAGTCTATGCAATTCAGGATCGGAGGAGTTCGTCGAGCGACGCGATACCCAGTGAGGTTGGAAAAGAGCTGCACCGTCCGCATACGATTGGCCGGACCTTATGATATGCACCAGGTCATACTCCCATCAGGCAATCGAATTTCGGAAGATAGTATGAGCACAATACCCGAACGTGATTCCACCGTGCAGCACGGTGTTCAATACTTCAAGCTCCGGGTTCGTCCCCATATCCCGGCTGGTAAGGCACACAAGACACCACTGATCATGGACTGAGGTGCTTTGCGTACCTTACGACTGTTACATCTTGTGTGGTTCAACTTTTGAAAGCCGCGGAATCACTAAGCTTACGGGATAGAATTTGGGATTATCTGGCTCCCAGGAGATCCGAAGAACGGCAGAGAGTTGGCTGTAAACATTGCGGAAACGGCTTGAAAACAGAGAGTTTTCTGAAAGGGAGTGATACTGTATACCGAATAATAAGCAAGACTGGCGGAAACGCTTTCTTTGATCTGGAAAAGAATCACCAGGAGGGAGCATTTTGTGGATGGATGATTTGAAAAGGTTGCAGAAATGACTCCATGAACCGCAGAGGGTTGAACGACAACGAGAGATATTGTACCGTCAGATGATGATCCTAGCTGTCTATTCTCGGAAAATAGTAAATATTGAGAAGTGAAGAACGTACGATTCACCGGGCTCGTACCCTGCACGTCGTGGCTCAGAACAAGGAGACGGAACAAAGAAAAAATGATTTGAAGCTACAAGGGCCAACAACCGCGATCACCGAATCATCGCTTTGACCGGAACCAATAAGTCATTCAACGCACGATTGGGACTTGCAACGAGATTTGCATTGTGTCGTAAGTTTCCTTTCGCGGTCCTCCAATGAAAGTCACTCATTCGGTCATTATTTACCACATGTATACATATACATATTATACATCTCTCACACACCACTGTACTTGACTACAAAGAGCCCACGTTCAATAGAATCAATCACGATGAACCCACTCGCAAAGTACGGGTACACGCTCCACGAGCCGGTAAATGTCGCCTCGCCGCCAACGTCGTCATCCTCCGGGTGAACTGCATAAGTGAGATTCCAGTCAGCGTCGACACAGTATCTAACTAACCCCAACTGACCATCGAAGAACGCAACCTCCTTGAATGCTCCACCCGTCGGGTCCTCCGCGACGCTGCTGACGTCCACGATGCGCAGACCGCTCCCGTAGTTGCTCTCATACGCCCACCCATTCTGATAAATATATTTTCAACTGCACAGACAGAACGGGAGACGGGCCAACATACGTGTACATAGAGGTTGTGGTCGATCGACTTCACGGGCGAGCTGTAGTGGCCTGTGAGCACAGGCTTCGTGAGGTCCTTGACGTCCCAAATATATGTCACGGTATGTGAGTTGTTCGCCCACCCTTCGTCCCAGGTTGAGTGATGCATGTGACGTTCAAACGCGAATTCTGCACTCACCGCGCTGCAATACCTCGTCCAACTCGTCGTCCAGAAGGAGGTACGACTGGTCGCGTTCATCGACGACCCAGCCCTGGTGTGAGTAGCTGACGCCGTAGTATGGGGTAGTGGAGATGATGGCTGCCTCTTTGGGGTTTGTGATATTGTAAATCGTAAATGAATCCTCATTGAAGGCATCTAAATGCCGTGAGTGAATAATATATTAGCAGTATCAAAGGGAACGCGTACAGCAAACGTCGGTGCCATTGTATTCGGTATGCGGCCCGAAGTAGGTCAGGCATTGGGCGCTGAGAGGATACTGATTTAGAACACAGATAGCAATTTAGGCTCGCTACTCACTCGTGGACGTAGCCATCGGCGCCAGCGCATCCAGCACTCGTGGGGTTAGTGGGGTCAGTGACATCGACAAAGATAAGCCCCGCAGCACAAGAGCTATTTGGATCCTCGAATCAGCATATGACATCCCGCATGGAACCGCCCGTACTGGTTTCTGGGAACAGAGCCCACGGCCATGATCAGGTTTTTCTTCTCATGGGCGACGATGTTGTGCGAGGCGCCGAGCGGCAGCGAGTCGTAGAGCGCCGCCAAATCCGTCTTGATGCTGAACTCTTTAGGCTCCGCGACCAAGGCTTTGTCCAGGAGCTGAGAGGGGTCTATAAGCATTGTGCAGCAAGACTATGGGATGACTTACCTTGGTCAGATCGAAGACTTGAATCCCATGGCCAAGGGCCTCACTGCCAATGTACGCATGGTTCCCAATCACCTTGATATCTCGCCAAATGCTATCCTCCGTCTGCGTCGGCAGTCGACCCAGATACGTGATTTGTCCACTTGGGAGCACCTCCACAAACGCGGTGCCATCCCTCTGCCCCACCAGTGCGAACTCGCGCGGCGCTTCGCCAGCCTCGGTGTGCGTCCATCCCCAGATGTCGTTCCCAAACTCGGCCGTAGATCCGAGCCCGGCGTGCGGCGTGAAGGAGTACAAATCGAGGTTGTTGCAGGCAAAAGTGTTGCCCTCGTCTGTGCCGGCGTAGCCGTCCACACAAGGCGTGAACTGGGTGATAGCGTGCATACCCAGCAAGCTCGCTCTGTCCGCCTCCATCTGGGCGAAGGAGTCGGTCATGAGCCCCATCATGAGCCCATGTACCTCTCCGGACGTGTACGCGTCGGGATGTGCGAACGGGACATGCTCGAAGAAGTGCTCGTCGCCGCGATTGAGAATCTCGTCGCTGGGATGGGCGAACGCGAGCGGGAGAAGGGTGAGGAGGGCCACAGTGAGTCTTGTCATGGTGGCAGGAACGAAGCAGAATACGCGATAACGACTCATTATCGGTATCAATGGCACAATCACGACTTGCATGCCAAATGCGGTTGTTGTTCCTCCGCTACCAGAGAGGGTAATTTAGCTCGTAGCCGCGCCCTGCTGGCCCGAGTATCCCTAGTATGGGCTTCGTGATCGTAAGAAGAAGATAAACCAAAAAGAAATAATGTTAATACTGTCGAGACCGGTTGCCATAGTGCATCGAGGGAACCAGGGATTTTACAGCTCTGCTTGAAAATGAATACAAGGAAATGTGGGAGCCCCACTGACAATGGACTAGCCCGGGAGGGCCAGTGAGGTCGTACGGGGTCGCTGGTAGTGAGGAACGCGTTGGCTCTGGTCAAGCCGATACTACACGTGGTCTACCTACTGCCAAACACACGCACACGTCGCGTACGCGTACCGGGCCGATCGGGTACCAGGGTCCAGTGGCCCAGGTACAACAACCGGACGGAACCTCATGAGGTCGTGGTCAAAGTTCTTTCTAATCCGGCGGCATCGCCACTACGTCGCAAGGAGCTGAAATGGGAAATGCAACCATCCATTGGGTTGAACTCTTCTTGCTTCAACCAAGCTCCAACACACACCGACGATTCACGAACACTCAAGTACGCAGGATAAGTTTATAGCGGAGTTAGCATTCCGGGTCCAATGATTGTATACCAACCACAAGCAAGATGGTCGAACACAGAGCACCCATACTATTTACAGCAATTCTCGAATCTAATGAGATTGATCGGAGTTTTTTTTAGCAGTTCCCAAAAGGGAATTTTCACAGAAACACCCACTAGAGGCTCTCAAGGGCAGAGTGGAGTCGGAATCGTTTAGACACGCATTCCGGATATATGTCACCGGCAGGACACGGTGAAATAATGTCTCGGTGAGTAGATCGTGGGTAATCAGCGGGCGATCCCGTATCAATAGATCCGATCAGCGACTTCGGCCGCTGTCCATCGTTTAGCCTCAATTCACTCCAAAATGTGCAGACAAGGCCTCTACAGATATCTGGCTTACAAAAATTGTCACTAGAAGCCGTTGAATAGCGGGCATTTTGTGAGGCAAGCTGGTCTTTCCTTTTTGGGAACCAAGAAAAAAAATCCGATCAATCCCATTAGATTCGAGAATTGCTGTAACGAGAGCTCCGCCGATTTACATTCCATTTTTTCATCGTCGTTGGAATACTTATCTTCAGGCCGTGTGATGACATTAGAAACAACGTTTCGATTTCAAGTTGAAGAGAGGAAAATACACTATTCAGTTACAATTTCACTCTGATTTACCAGTTCAACCTAGTGCCCAAACCGCGACTTCACCTCGGTTTCTAGGAACTCTTCGATTGATCCGAGTGTGACTCCTAGAGCGAAGAGATCAGGATTCGGCACAGGCGTCGCCGTGTAGAGACCGCTGTACTCGGCGTGGGACGCGTACTGCATTCAAGTTGAGCAGGCGGCGGTATGTGTCAGAAATACACACCATCTCATCCAGGACGGACATGCCCGAGGGTCCTCCGGCAGTATAGGTAACCTCTACACCCAAGGCTGCATCGACGTGTTAGTATCAATTGAACAAATTGACCTTAGCAAAGGGAACGCGCCTTTGCCAGTCATTTCCGCGAGCTCGGAATACCTGATATTTGCGTTTATAACGGGATACGATTTGCCGGAGACGTTCTTGGAGGAGTCGGTGTAGTTCTTTAGCAATGCGAGGGTGACGGCGGGAACGTCGCGCTCGACCCAAGTGAAGGCCTCGCGATCGGAAACGCCAAAGTTTGTGATGCTGATGTCGAAACCAGCAGGAGTTTTCTTCAGCTCACCAAAACTACCCAGAGGGTGAGCATGAGAGTATTTCCAAACTTTACTGCAGACATGCATACTTCCACAAGTTCTCGAGGAACGCGCCAAGATGGATAGATGCATTTGCCAAGCCGGAGGATTTCAGATACTGTTCGACAACTGCCTTCTCTGTGGACAGTCATTGTTAGGTCTCTCTTTCCGATTAGCACAGTGTCCACGCCCACGTTCGTAGTGGAGGACGTTCTTGTATTTTCCCTTCGAAATCTTCGATATACTTGGTAGCGAGCTTGGAATGTGTTAGACTTGCTTCGTGGCCAAAAGAAACTGCCCACCTGAAGACGACAAATTGAACACCAACTTCTTTGGCGGCGTCGACCAGATTTTTCCCTTGTACCAGCTCGTTCGGACCCTCGCCCTCTGCTTTGAGGGGGAAAATAGGGAAAGTTACCTAGAGGCATGTTGGTAATCATCATTGACAACATGGAATTGTCGCCCACGTACCCCGAAAACGGCCTCGCTACCATGGAGAGCGTTCACAAGCGACGCCTTGTCCAGAAGATCACCCTTGGCAACTTCAACTCCGAGCCCTTTCAACTTCAGGGCGGCGTCAGACTCGGGGTTGCGAAGGATCGCTCTCGGGATGAACGTCCCGTCCTTCAAGAGAGCGTGGACGACGGCCGAGCCTGGATTAGCACATGAATCTACTTCAACAAAATATTTTGGATGATTCGAAGAAGAAGAACTGACCCTGATGGCCAGTTGCGCCGAAAATAGAAACGATACGGGAGGAGACCATGATAAGAGTCGACTAGCTTCCTAGATATATGGGCCGAATTGAAGTTTGGGGTTGCAAATTGGTTGTGAGAGCAGGATTCGGACCGCGTTTATATTGTGGAGATGAATGTCGGATTCAATGTCCGTTTATCCGCTTGATCTACCGATTATTGATTCGAAACCACGCAAGATTTGTAAAGCTAACCTCCGTATATCCGTTTAACGGTTTTTACCCGTTCAACGGAAGGACGGAAGGAAGGAAGTGGATTTATCGCGATGGTCCCGTTGAGAAACGTGAGGGCACTATACTACGTTAGGTATGTGTTTTGACAAACAAACACAAATTTCGCTTGTCCTCACTTCCGCTTCAGGAAGGCGCCAACACTTGCTTTTGAATTCCATATCCGATTTGCCTCCTCGCCCTCCCTCCATAAATTTCCTCAGTGTAAGGCCTGACCCAGTCGCGTACCAAGGCCTCAGGGACGACGGAACGCTGGCAAATGTGCTCGCGCGCATTTTCTGGAAAGCCGGGTCCAGAAGCCCAGTGCCGACCGCCCGTGCGGATCTCCTTCATTGGAAGCAGACAACTTCCGCAGCGATTCCATGGCGCGGCCGAAATCACTGGGGTGGGTCTCGAACTTATCTCGGCAAGAAAGGCTCCGGTGGGTGCTGTATCAATTAAAAGAATACAGATGGGCTATGTTACATTGCGCTGTGCGATAGGAAAGAGGAGCAGGTTAAAGCATCGAAAGGTCGCCTAAACGAGACCCCCGCGATAGCCGTCTCCACGACGCGAGGCGGAGACACCACGCACGATGACCACAATGATGGCAAAGGTGACGAGTATCCTGGATGGTGTTCAGTCGATGATTTCAAGTTTGTAGAGTCGACGCAAACGCACCATATAATCCACGCAAAGGCCTCGAGCGCGTTCAACTGGTTGCAGTACACGAACACGTCTTGCGTCACGCAGTTCAGGCCCCCGCCGAGTATCTCGGTGATCGCTGCAGCAGCGGCGGTCCAGATAATCCAGGTGAGCGCCAGGCTGAGCGTGAAGTGTCAGTATTAAGCGGAAATCATAGTTGGCATTGTGAACGCACAATACAAGGTGCACAAGCACGCTCGTGAGGATGGAGCCCGACGCAGAGTGGAGGAACAGGATGAGGAGGAGCGCGGAAAAGACGATCGTCCACACCGAGGCGAAGAGAATGAAGCGCACGCGGTCGCGCTCGTCAATGGTGTGGCTGAACGGGTGCTTGTTGAATTGGGACGTCAACCAAGCTGCGAGGGAGAGCTGTTGATTTCTAGGTTAGAATCCTGCCTGCTAGGGATGAAATCGACCGACCTCGATAATGCTGAACAGTATTATGAGCCCGAAGGTGACTGGATTGCGGTGTCAGAAATGCGGTCTCAAAGATATAAAGTAGGAGCTCACTAGGGTGCCCGCGTCTGACATGAGTACTAGTGTCGATAGCCATTTTGCAACAGGTTTTTTTTTCCGGCTGACGAGGATGGAGGGAAAGTCGGGAAGTGGGAGTTACGGCCTCCTGCTCCCACCTTATTATACGCTGGCGGGGCCCCAGTGGCCACACATGAGGCCCGGTGATGTCATCTCGGAGTTCACGTGTCCCTACGTCATGATTATTTGCGCTTTGACCGAGATACCTGATTGGGTCGAAGTCGGTTTTGGCTGAAAATGGCTCGATTGTGGTGTTTGTTGGTACCGAAAGGAGACAGAAAAATGCGTCGAAAAAGGAAAGAGGAGAAGAAAGGAAAAGTAATATTTCAGGCCTGCTTCCTCAGCAAATCCCCAGAAAATTTGATGTGATGAGCCCATTTGGCCCGTGATCAAAAGAGCGGGAATTTACACTGTGTGGGACTGTGGTTGAGCCAAAAAAAATGGTGATTAGTGACGTACCTTGTCCTCTGGCCGTGTTTACCATGGTATGTAATAAGTACAGCCTGTCTCAAGGAATCGAGTTTCAGAAGCTCTACCCGTTATACCATACAATGCATTGTCCAAAGCAAAATTTGTGTTAGCAAAGCTGTGGCTCCACTGTATCAAGGAAAGAAATTCGGCTGGCTGTAGATATGAATGAATACAGTCAACATAACTCTCGTCCCCCGCTCTTGAATTTATCCCTTCTTCTTCTTCGCCCTTTCTGGCTATCTTTCTTTCATTCACCTTTCAGCAGGTCCTGTCTTTTCCGTAGATAAAGTTAACCACCATGTATTGGTCAAGTCCAGTCTTCGGTCCGTTCTCATCCTGAGTTTGGTGGGGAAAAACATTGGTGTTTGTCAGGACGGTGTATGTATTATTTTCAGCAAACCACAAAAGATTTGAATGGAGATTATCCCGGGAAGGAGACGTGAGCTTTATCATTGGGACAATGGGATAGTTTCCTCAAATTCCATGATTAACATTGTGAACAACTTGCAATATGGAGCTGAGTTGAAATACATGTGCATGATCCAGTGTGGATTAGTGATATTCACGCAACAGTGTTTAGTTACCTCCTGGATTAATATTCTTCCTCGCACAGGGTTCCAGTCCAACTCAGTGCGTTCCCTATAACTAGGTATTTATTTGATAGAATCGGGCATCTCAGGTAAGTATATTCGAAATGTTGGAGAAACGGATATCCACAGTATTAAGGTGATAAATTTGATCTTTGTATGACAGACCAGGGCAGACCCCGCTATAATATACATACTCGTTTTTGTGCATTGCCGCGTTCTCATTTGTGTACATGGAAAATCCGGCGGTCCTCCAATGTTCCTCCTCATTTTGCAAAATCACAGAAGAGTATTGAAACCTTGCAAGCTCATTTCAGTTAGAAGACAGAGATACAATACCGATGATTGAGCTCTTGCATCTAACTATGGAAGCAGCACCCATGAATCGGGTGCTCCGGGTTTCCATACACTAACCAATGCTCATGTACGACTATCAGAGTATATCACTTGTTTCCAGGAGATATGTACACAATTCAGGCTCTTTACATGGTGAAAGGATAGAAATCGGTGCGTCAGTGAAACCTTTAGAATAAAGGTTCAACTAATCAAACCAAAATCCAGGGTCTTTGTGTGTGTTCGGGGATTCACGTGGCAGGAAACCACGAATGCGAATTTGGGATAAAGGTGGGTGTGGGGTGGTGTGAAAATCAAGTAGGTAGTGGTTGATAGCTAAACAATTAGAGTGTGGTAGGTAGAGAGTTAGAATAAAGTAAGAGCAGAATCAAATCAAATCGAGTATACCTGACCCTCGTCACTTCGTTACTTCGCTTAGGAATGAGAAACTTCGTCGCTTTGATGAATTATCGTGAATATCCGTCATTTCGGCGAGTATCGGAGAAAGCTCGTCACTTGAGATCAGTCTTCGTGAAAGCTCGTCACTTCCTTGCGCGTGGGAAGTGTCTGGTCTTGGTTTGGTCACCGGGCTCAGAGGTCTCTTTCTTACCACCACCACACCCCATCAATTTCGCGTGTGGGTCACAGACGCATGTCCGGCAACTGTCATGGACTACGACGCGCTTTCTGAGGACGTCGAACAAATCCGACCTATGGACTCGAACACGGCGTGATTCGAACGGTATGGTACTGCGTTCGTTGTGGGTACAGTATCTTAATATTGGCATCGGACTCAACTTTGATAGGCTTGTGGGAGCATAAGAAGCTGCACAAATGGCTTCTTGAACAAAACCGTCGAGCTGTTGAGAACGCTGTTGCAGATGACCTCAAGCAGATACGGGGGGTTTGGTTCAATTGCAATGTGCTTTCAGGTTACTAACAATATTTATGTAAACCAACTCCTCTGAGCGTGTTCGAGCCTCTCGACCACTGACCAGTCAAATTCGGTGCGATACAGTCGCATTTTCATTGAGAAACGCTTCGCTCACATGTATATAGACACTACCGACACTACCAGTCGGTCTCCTCCCGAATACATTAGTGCTCAAGGTTTGAGTTCTTTGAGTCTCAAAAGAATCATCTGAGCTCGAGATTTAGTTCATGTAATTGCACCAGCGCCTATTTCTAACGACGACGTTGGGGACAGCGGGATACCAGGTGCGATTACATCCTAAGATATTAATTGAAGCGCTGAGACTTTCATAGTTTCAACACACCCAATAGCACCGACTCGAAAATGCTCTAGCTCGGCGGCCTTGGAGTTGGATGCACCTTCCAAGCGTCAGCTAGGCCCTCTGAGAGATTATGGGGTTCAGAGTGACGGCGACAATATAAGCGCAGTAGAATATGCTCAGAAGCATTGGAGTGAGTTTCAAGACGAATATCCGGAAATGCTCTCCCTTCCATTTTCCCAAATGATAGTTGAGTCGAATAAATACCATCTTTCTACTATTCTCTGTTCCATACTTTTAACTACGTTACATATTTTTAACTAGAGTAGATTCAGATCCAACTCGGGCTCGATACGTGATGCAGAAAAATGTCTCTCAGTGAGGAATATGTCTAGTGAGGCATATGCCATGCTTCCCACGGTACAGTCTATCTCGTAGTCACGCTGTGTGTGAGTAACCCTTCCTGGCATTATAGCATTCGCTGCGCTGGATAATGCATAGCCTTCCGCTTTCAACCTGTTCCATTGGGTGATATGGAAGAACCGAAATTCTTGCTAAGGAAATTTACCATGGTTGAATCCATTGAGGACACTTTGATGATAAGCTCCATCGAACAAGGTAAAGAATAAAGACACCAAACTTTCTCTATTTGAGTTAGCTGAAACCGTCGTCTTCGGGTTCCTCTATGTTGAATAGCGCTCGAGGCTTCTGGGTGATTAGACTCTACTTTGTTTATACTGAAAATTGACCCCGATTTCTCCATCAAATGAACTCGTCTCAGATGTGGCATTTAACCATGCCTTAGGGATCCGGCACACAGTGGTTAATTAGTATATGGACTGACTTTGTACTTCAAGTTAATTAGTTCATTTCTGTAGATCTTTGCACAGATGTAAATATCCACCTTATTGCCTCGTCCATCGCTCACACAAATTTGAAACACTCTTACGATCACATAAACGTCGTGTCAGGGGCAGGAAATGGTAGGATGGGAACGGTCGCAGACTAGCGATCCAGAAAGTACAAAGTCTGAATTTCTCTGGGAGACCTGCTGACAGTCGACGTGCCTCTCGCAGCCACAGATCCACATTACCGAGTTTCAAGAAAGTGCTGATGTTCCTATTGGGTCGGCATGCAGCGATTCCAACAAACTCAAATTAACGCCTTCTAAGCGCTAAATGATCGAGAGAAGTCGTCAGTATTTGTGCCGCAATAAAATGACTGCTTAATTGGCAGGTCTTGATCAAATCTGACAAAATCCCACGGTTGAATCACAGACCTCCAAGATGTTATTTGGCTCTGAGAGTTGGGTTATGTGCAGGTGAGTTATGTCAAATTCTGAACCAAAGGTAGACCACATGAAAGTGCTGAAGCGTCCACCACCTTCGTTTGAGCTAAATCTTTGAGTTTTACTAGTCGACTTATCTCACGGAATTTCTCGCACAGATAATGTATTAATACTATGTAGTGCTTTTCCAGATTAATCTGTGGCTCCCCTACTAATAGGCCATACGAATGAAGGCAGACCCCGCCAATGACGCGTCAATGTTCACAGTCACGGCGCCGCGTCAATCCGCGTCAGAGTTGTGCCAATCCGGGCCAATTCGCGCCACTTATACCAGACCCACACGATGGTCTTCAACACGGTCATGTGATTATCTAAGTGACGAGGTTTCACGTTTTTCAGAGCAAGTGACGAACAGCCATGCAATCTAGCTGAAGTCACACACTTTCCCAGAATGCGGCCTGAATCTCACGAACTTCCCCGAGGCTAGCTCGAACTCACGAACTTCCGCAATGCTAAGCGAAGTAACGAAGTGACGAATGTGGTTTGGACTCAATCAAATCCAAATCGTAGTGTTCCAAAAGTTCCGTAGTGTTCCCTAAATCGTAGTGTTCCGGAGTCCCAAATTTCCGTATGTAGTGTTCCGTGTTCTGATAGCGAATTAAAGCGAGTAGAGCGAGTTGAGCGAGTTGAGCGAGAAAGAGAGAGAGAGAGAGATCACAGGTGTGGGTGCCTGGGCGTGGTGTATTATTGTACCTACTACATTTCGTGTCCCTTTTATACCTCTACTGTTTGTCTTATCCAAATAGACTAGTACTAATATAAATAGCAACCGAATCCTATTGTCTCCAGGATCCAGTGCACCATTCTGACGTGTTTCCTTGGTCCCTGGCGTCCCGTACTCCCCGTAGACGTGTTTCGACGCGTTTCCTTGGCAGTTCCCATGGTGGTGGTGGCTGTGGTGGCTACCAAACACCTCCTGTCGCCTAATGCTGTCCATCGACGCGTTTAGAACGCGTCGAAACTTCTCAACCGCAGCGCGCGAGACACGTCTGATCCCAGAAACGCGACTCCGGAACGGTCACGTGAGTTTTGCACAGCCTTGCACAGCCCGATTATGACTTTTGATCCCTGCCCGTCACTGTCGTTCAGGTCTCCCGCTCCTAGGTAAGCGTCGTCCCGACAGCTTTCATTTAGGCTTATTTGGGTCCCTAGGACTCATTGTTTCCAGTAGGCCAACACCGCTATTATTCCCGCGCCAAAATAACAGGTAAGCTTATTATTTTGGCGCTTCTGTTTACATCGCGCTAGGGCTGTCCACGAGTGCACTCGCGGGTGACTCAGATCCTTGATCACAAGTACCTGTGGACCAAAATTCCAAACTCAGATCCACGGGTAAAAAACTCGTGGGTCGTTTGGGTACCCACGAGTTTCAAAAACTCATGAGTACTTGCAGGTACCTGCGAGTTTCAGCATGATTTTGGGCAAGGGTGAGCACAAAAAGGTGATTCACCCTATCTAATTGGCATCATTGCATCATTTAAAAGTTCTGTGTGTTGAATCTGTATGGGATGTAGTCATTGCTGTACAGTTTTGCACTGAAATAGCTGCAAGTACCCACAAGTTTATGATTTTTTATGACAAAATTCAAACCCGGATCCTCGGGAAACCCGTGACAATGAGTACTTGACTCACGGGTAGCAAAACTCGCGAGTTTTCCCACGGATCAACTCACCAAAACCCACGGGTGACTCGCACTCGTGGACAGCCCTACATCGCGCCCCGCCTTGGCACTGTCCTGCGCGTTTTCAAGTGCGCGAAATTCCCCCGCTCATCAATGGGAAACGACCTTTTCTCATGGACATTTGCGGCCTAAAGACAGACGTATCGGATATGCCCCACAGGTCCTTTTCTATTCCATCGTCCATGTCAGCGAGGAATGCTAGAAGAAAAAAGCCCAAAATCAATACCATCCAATTTCAACCTTGAATTCTCCGTCCCCATATTCCCATCCCCACTCCGGACCGGGAGCACGAGGGGAACCACCCCACAGCGGATGACCCGGCTCCTTAGAGGCGGACCAATGTCCGCATAAATCCCCTTCGGCCAGAGCAAGGTTCTCAAAATAATGCAGATACCCGTCCCTGGCCCCGCCTTGATCCAGCAAGGCATCTCGTTTTGCAGCGCTTTTGAGTATGATGTGGGAGTATCCCTTGCTCTGAGAGCTCAAGAATACTTTACGATGAAGTCAAGTTGTGATAGGTGCAGAACAGTGTGTGTGCAACTTACTCAGTATGAGATCCTCCACGGGAACACTTTGTTCCGTTGCTAGTGCTGAAAGCTCCCCGGTATCTTGAAGGTGCCGAAGGTAACTCCAAGACACATTGTAATTCCACGAACCACCCAAGAGAGAAACTTTCTGCGTGCGGAGAACTCAAACTTTGACGGATCAGTGAGTGCAACGTTGCCGAGTTGCAGGCTGTGGCTGGATGAAATCTGTTTACATCTGCAGGTCCGAAGCAAGCGTAGTATAAGGATCACTAACCGGATAGTAGAATCGTCTACGATCTCAGAGCTCCAACATGTCGAAGGAGCATCACCTAAGGAACCTACGACGTTATTACATGGCGACCTCCGAGGTGGGCTTTTTTGTAGGGGGTAAACCCACCTTGGAGGTGTCTGTTGGCGTCGTAGGTGTTGGAGGTTGATCACGGGATCCACGTGGCGGATCTGAGGAGGCCTCCGTCGCGTCCCCGGGTCTCCTTCTTACTCAGTTCCACCCATTTTTCTGCCTAATTTTCTTCTCCAATATAAAAGGTGACCTCCCGCCGTTTTTCTGTGCATTCAATTTGCCAGGATCTCCTCAAATTATGCTGTAATAGATTGTGATCGGTGGCCTCCTAACGTCGACCGGCAAGCGATGTAGAGTGGATTGTAGATCATGTATTCATTTCTACAGGGATAGAGGAACTAATGAATCACATACTGGTCATTTCAATGCCACTAGCAGTTCGGTAGCGAATAAAAGATCAAACGGAGGAGGCCTCTACCGTTTGGTTCAATCGGGTTGAACCAGGCTCAACCTCGATAGAAGACAGGACTAATTCACGATACATATCCTGGACTTCCCGGCGATTGAGATGGCTCCAATCCTGAGGACATATTTAACAAATTCAACCAAAATTTGCGGGCTGCTCTGTTAGTCAACCAGGTGTATTTTTGGCAAATTTATATCCACCGCTGCGGACAGACTTGATAGGTTCGTGCCTCTTTGCTGTGTGTTTTCAGATACAGTGTCCTTGTATGTTTTCGCACAGTCAGGGCTATCGTAAGTGGCCCCCTCCGTCTTGCGTGGTCAATATTGCTGCAGCCATTACTCCTGCTCTTTACTTCCTCGGATGCCAGGTGCATTCCTCCGCAAAGTATTTCCTACTAACAGCGCAAATAGTTTTACTGCAATCGGCTTCATATCAGAGGAGGCCTCCTCTTTGTTGAAATTCACCATGTGCAATACCCCAAAGTTTTTCCTCCTTCTCTGGAGCTGTTCAAAGTCCTTTATGCTGCATAACCACCATTTAGTTTGTCGTAGGTCTGTGTAAACAGGTCTCTACGCTCCTAATATCTCGAAACATGCAAATTCAACCACGGACCTCCCAACTAATTGGGAGGGTTCCGTGCAATGGTTATCATCATTTACGGCTCTTAAACATGCCGTGGTGAGATTATAGCTCCATAATATACAATGTTAACCTTTTGCTATGCACTTAGAAATCTGTACATCATGGTGTAGGCCCCCTCCGTTATATCTTAGAGGCTGTAAAGTGTACTAACGCAAGGTTCCTCCAGTCAGAATATGCACTTTGGTGGTTCCTTAAGAGTCATTCAACTGATACAGGTATTTGAAACTGTGCTTAGAGTTAACCCACCCATTTGTACAGCCATTTTTCAACATTTTCGTGTTTCCCCCTCTAAAGTGACTTTCAAAGTCCTCAACGAATGGCTCTCGGCGTTTTGAAGCTCATTATGAACATTTTGCAAGTCAGAGAACAATTTCAGATAGTTTGAAAGAAATTCAACATGTGTAAATCAATATTTCTGGACTTCAACCAAGTTTCAACTATAAACCTTGGTTGACTTTAGTGCCTTTTCGTGCACCCGGCCAAAAAATATTGTGAATCTGTAAGTATGGAGATCTGGCTATCAATTCGAGGTGGGGCAGGCTAGGCTTATTATCTGTAGGTCAAATACTAATTTTTGGTCAAGTATTGAGTTCATAGGCCCCATGTTTTACATTGAGTGGATGGTTATTCTCCTTCTGATTGGTTGATCGATTTCCGGCCCGGAAACAGTTGGAGGCCTCCTCCTCAAATGCAAACTCGATCTCAGGGATTGTTTAAATGCTTATTGGTGTACAAAATGATACATAGAAGGTTTATTCACAGTATACAATCATCTTTTTGAGGTACTTATTGTGCTTCGATCTCATGTTTGCCCCAAACACTCCTTCAGCTGTCGGAGTCAGCCTCCTCCGATTTCGGAAGCACCAACATACCAGTATATTGCTCTGCTGCAACAATACCCAGAAAGAAAGGTTTATTTCCACCTCCGCTCGGTCAGAAACATGAGATACTTTGAGACTACAACTCGAAAGTTTGAGTTTCCAGTTACAGGCCAATATTAAGCTGTCGAAAGCCTGTGCACCTGTTTGCTAATTTGGATTGTAATTTGAATCATCCAACACGGGGAAGGTTGAAGCCGAACGTACCAAAATTTGTCCAATATTGAGGACGGTAGAGGCCCCCTACGATATTGCTGATGATGCTAAAACATAGTTGTGTCATCTTTTGAACCGGGAATTCTTCTTTCAAGACAACACATTTCACCAAAAACGAGAAAGTCCTGGGATGTAGGGGTACAAAATCATTTGTTGTGGGTAGCGATGGAGACCACCTACAATGACCCCGACGGCTCTAAAACAAAGCAGCATGTCATGCTGTAAACCATGAAATAATGAGACAAAAAAAATAGGAAGTTTCCCAGTAACCCATACAGATTTGCCTAAATTACCGCTCATTAGCTAGCAGAGGAGGCCACCAGCGTCGATGGAATTTAGTGATAATGCCTCAGAACCATAGCAAATGCACTTCTGATGCATCCCACCATAGATATCATGATTCGGTACTGTGTTATTAGAAGCTGCGCCTGGTTCTACGGAATCGAACCAAATGTTGGAGGCCTCCTCTGCTTGATCTTTTAGTCGCCAACGAGCTGCTACTCGCATTGAGATGACCGGTAGGTGAGTCAACAGCTCCTGTATCCCTGTAGAAATGAGCACAGGATCTACAATCGATTCTACATTGCTTGCCGGTCGATGTAGGAGGCCACTGACGACAAGTAATTTTAGCGTAATTTGGGGAGATCCTGCTGAATTGAATGTGCCAAAAAGAGGGGGAAGGAAACTAGCAGCGAAGAATGCGCAGAGCTGAGAAACGAGTAGGGCCGGGACGCGACAGAGGCCTCCTCTTGAGTCCTCAGATCAACCACGTGGAGCCCGCAATCAACCTCCGACACCTACGACGCTAACAGACACCTCCGAGGTGGGTTTACCCCCTACATAAAAACCCACCTCGGAGGTTGCCACGTAATAACGTCGTAGGCTCCTTAGGTGAGGAGCATGTATAGGTTTCTCTCACTCTCAAGCTCCACACGCGGTTACCCGATCTGGTAAATCGACCAAGTCAATCTTTGTCTCACTCTGATGCGGGAACGAACCAGCTGATGCAACTTCAAACCTGTATCGTTGCGGTGCAAACACCAGGTATGCGACCATTTGAATTCAACGATGGTGGACGTGATGAGGACTATCCCCAAGCTCTGCAAAAACTCTCCATAATACGACGAGAGGAGCTGGATCTAGTTGAACGTTTGGGATTCAAAGGCAATACTGCTGTCTTTTTTTTCGAATACAAAGGAACTCCTGTGGTGGTCAGGAAGTACTGCGTTACCGAGAAGACGTGATGGGTTCGTGTTCATTCATGATTCTACTCATGTACATCTCAACCGATGCAAGGCGGCTGATATCGACGCTTGGCTGGAAGTTGGGGCGTGGTGAGTTTCCACCACACTTGAGCTGATTACTAAAATCTTTCCTTTCAGGCAACCCCATTACCTACAAATCATTGGTCAATCGGAAGACTGCGCACCGACTTTGCATGTCGTTTTCCAAGGCATCCTCCGTAGTCTCCCCTTATTTCGCCTTGAATGACTCTTTTTCAGACTCAGGTGTGCCTGTCCAGGCCTATATTGAGCACGAATGTCGTGACGGGGTTAAAAAATGCGCACTGGAAGTCTTGAGCATGGTATGTCGTTTGGTTAGTGCAATTAAGCATAGAATAACTGTTTTTCTGCAAGGTCATACAGTTCGCGGTCGGTTTCTCGAACCATGTCTGAGACGAAATTTGATTGTACCTCAGAGTGCTGCCGATGAATTACTATGCACGGATCAAGGTGGCTGCAAACTCGATGTATGTGTCTCCCGGTCCCTTGATCTTGTGAATTTTCTTTGGAACGTTTCTCAAAATAGACTGCGCAAGTCTGCCTTCGATCGTCGCCACAGAATCATAATGGTCCCAATTTTGTTCTTGCGCATTTCGATCCGTCCAATTTCTACAAACCTACTGCTAGCAGTCGGCAAAAAGACGACGACGCCTGGGAGAGTTTTGTAAATTTAATCACCAAGGTGAGGCAACTCGAATCGAAGCCGCCTTCTACCCTTCTATCTCCAGCAATATTTTACAGGCAATCACCGGAGAATCTTCGAAGCCTAATTACGTTACCGGGGAATGTGGTTCGTACTTATCGGTGTTTGTCCTTTCAAATACTTGACAAGATCTCCAGGCGAAACCGGTGCAACAGTGACACGTACCTTCCGCTTCCTGATTCATTTCTTAATCGATTTTCGCTATCATCAAGATCGCCAACACGACACGTTGAACCAAACGTTCAGGAAACTCACGTCAGACGTGAAGTCGCTGCAAAATGACGTAGAGAGTCTGGGGCCACAGCAAGCCGGCAATCCGCTGCTATATTCGATGCAACATTACGCCTCGAGCCTCTGTGCGATCTGGGATCTGTGGGATGTTCCTCCAGTTGCCCCGGGCGACCTCGGAATTATGATCTGTGGCGACGACCACAGGCGCCCGCGTTTCCTCAAAATTGCAAACTTTGCAACCGAGATTCAAGAATGGTCGGCAGCTATGGGACAGACTGTCCCATGTACAACAACCTACCCCGAATACGCGGAGCAACAGTGTTTCTTTAGGACAAAGCAATATTGCGAAACGGTTAGCGTACTTCGAACACCTGAAAGCCTTCGTTCAGGATGTCTTTGCAAGAGTTAATCGCGTCCCTGTGAGATCCTCTGGAGATAATTCGCCGCCAGAGGGGTGTTCTCGCTGAGTGCTTGTACAAGACTTTCTGCACAAGTGCAAGCTTTCTGGGGGGCAATAGATATGAGTACAGGTTGAATGGCTGGAGACCCACTCTGAATATTGCACGACGTCCTCCTGCAGATCCAAAGGTATATCATTCTTCGATCTGCCTTTGAAAGCGTCCAGCAAGGAACTAGTTCTCTCAGCAGCACTCCTTGCAACCTCGATGGCATCTTCCCTGTTTTTCGTCACGGCCTACCGTACAACTCTTGTAGGTGGGTAGAGATGCAAAGATAACAGAGGTAGACGAACCTGGGCGATGTCAATGATCTCGATTGCTGCTCCAGCAGCGGATCACAATCCTGGGACAGAAACGGCCCCGTCCCCCAGTGCTGTGACAACCTTGAGAACAGATTTGAGTTGGTCCAAGGACTCCAGAGCAACCACAAGAGATCAAGGCATGATAACGAGGTGTTACGGAGGGTGCTGTGTCTGCGGAGTGAGGGCGAAAGCATAATTTGAGCTTCTTTGGCACACATAGGGCTCTAGAAGTGTCACAGAATATTGCGCGGTTGTACACGTGGGGATAGTTCACACAAGAGAGAAATCATGCAGGACCAGGATTGGACGGTTAATAATGTCGATATTGGCACCGGAACCAGAATGGTGTGCACTGTGCACATTTCCGGAGACAGAGACACAGAGACACCGAAGAGAAGGTACACCGTCATTGTAAATGCAATCTGGCCAGCATGCGTGAACCCGAAGGGATGAGAAATCCCAACGAAGAAGGTGCCTCAGGCAAGGGTGCTCCAGCATTTAAACCGGCGACCTAGGGCTGGTAGGTAGGTCCGGCCGTCAGGCCGGGAAAAAAAATCATGAGGCCAGATTTTACCAGGGAAATTGGGTCAGAACTAATTTTTTCGGGCTATTCAACAGTGTTTTATTTTCAAACTTCAATCCTTGAACCATAGTGCTCCCTCATATCCGAATTTCGAAGTCAGTTTATGTTTCACCAACCTGTGTGATGTTTGATCAGGCCGAAACCAAAGACAATCGTGTCGTGTTGTGAGCGGCTCAAGGGAGTTGATAATTAGAGAACATGAATTCGGGCCATTCGAATCGGCTCCAGAATACTGTTCCACAAATTTTTCTGGCAGCAAACCCTTCATTCTGTCCTAAATCTCCTTTGATGCCAGCAAATTATGTGCTACGGCGGGACCATTGGCAGGTCCATTGATGGTTTTAACACATATGGATTGAACAAAACACCATTTTTGTGATTCTCTATCGACTCGGATGGCGCTAAGGTCCATCCTGGCTGTAGTTGTTTTAATTTTGACCAGTCCGGCAACTAAAAACAGAATGGGGATCGCTTAAGGTAGGTGGGTTCGCCAGTGAGGCCTCGAAAAAAAAAATCGGCCCTAGTGCATTTTTTTTGAATGCCGGAGCACCCTTGGCCTCAGGCCGTGGCCCGCATAGTCGGAGAGAGGTGTCCTACAACCTTGGACCTTTTGATGGGTCAAATAAAGCCAAGCTGCTGCACTTTTCCTCCACTCAGTACAGCGCTGGGGCTTGGAGGCTGGCTCAAAAATCCCTGTCATCCAAAATTTAGAGCATCCAGGTAGGTGTGTTTGACAATCCAAAACGAAGAGCTTTGAGAGTCTGGTCTATAAGAAAAAGGATGTCGTCGGCTTTTTTCGGAGTTGGACTAGTCACTTATAACCGGCACACGATCACGTGTGGACGCGTCTGGGTAATGCTTGTGCATCGCGTGTTTTGCAGTAGACACGTCAAGCGTAGCAGAGCGTAGTTTGACCAAAAAACTGGATGGCTGTTTTCCTCACTGTAGTTACACCCATCCGAGCGGCGAGGATTCAGCCACTTCTTTGTTTACTTTGAGTCCTCAGGTGTTTGGAAAATATCGCCTGGTGGCCTTGTCAGTGCGTTAGTGATCTACTGTGCATGGATTTCAAAAGAAATGAACTGGCACTGGCAAGCTACTTTAGGGCTGGCTTTAGACCGACTTAGAGCTGAGAGGCTCTCAAACGGATATTCATAATTACAATGGCTTGTTTGATCCCATTTAAGATTCAAAGTTGTGAGAGCACAGTAACAGTGAGACTCTGATTCTGTTTATAACCGAACCAGTGGTAACTTGAAAGACCTCAACTACATGATTCCCGGGGTGAACCTGAACCGGCAGATAAACGTTGCCACGGTCCAAAAGAATTGCCGTTGAGCTGTTACATCTTTCCAGCAGAAACTTTAGCCTCTTCATCTGGAATTCTCAGTGCTATGATTGAAATTTTCAAGAGCCGTAGATGTAGGAGAATGTTCAACCACATCTGGGGAGATAATAGAGAGTCTCACATCAATGGCAACAACTTGTTTTTCCTGTGATGACTGTTCAAACAAGGGTCGAGATGCTGTCCAAAGCTCCACAGCCTTCAACATATTTCCCTGCCCCTTCGAAATTTCTGCGAGGCGAAGCATGCACTCAGCTCGACTACGGTGGACATCCATCGCTGTAAAACCCTCCAAGGCCACGTTAAAGAGACTGGTAGCTGTACTGTGGTCACCTTCAGCAAGGAAGATATCTCCTAGGAATTGGAGGGATTTATGTATGTCCAGTATTAACTTTGTGCTGAAAGAGTGGGCAAGATACACTGAGGTCCAAGTTTTTGTCCAACCTGTTACACTCCAGCAAGTTCCATTTCCAAGCCGTTCCAGACAGTAGGTGACCAGCTGGGATTCTTTACCAAAAGCAGCAGATGAACACTCTTGGAATAGTTTCATTGAAGCCACAACTTCACCTTCTCTCAGCATGAGATCAGCTAGAACAGCATCACACATGGCTATACCCATTGGATGAGCCCAAGAGTTGAGTATTGATTTTGCTGCCTCTAGGTTCCTCTGTATCATATGCTTGGGTGCACCAATGTGTACCTCCACCTCTGCACTATTAAGAAACCCAAAAGCATGCAAATATGGAAATTCTTCAATAGATGATGTGACTAGAAGCTGATGGTTGATGTTCTGAGCTTGCAGGTACTCAGACTTCTGCCTGTATATATCTCCCCGATTGGAGGTTATGCTATCATCTAATTCTCCACCAGTCATCCCGCAGAGAAGGAGGAGATCTCTTGCTTTACTATTAAGGGTCAGAGCATGACTGTAGTTTCCCAGTGCCTGCCAGCACATAGAATGCATGTGTAATGCTGATGCTTCCCTCCATAAGTTTGAAGAAACAGTGTTTAGTCTGCGTGCTTCATATGCATGCTCTTTGGCTCCAAAATAATCTCTGAGCCTATATTTGATCAATGCTTGGTCGGTGAATGCAATTGATTGTTTCGTGATGTTCCCAGCCAATATTGCAAAGGAGAGTGCAGTTTGAGAGGCATTATAAGCATCCCTGGCATCACCTCGATATTCAAGATAGTAGTTGCCTAACGTGAGGTAGAATTTACCTAATGAAAGTGTTAAAAATAATAAACAAAGACTTCCATAGCAGTACTCACATTTCACCTCTGGATCATCAAAGTGAGGCAGATGTCCTAGTGCCTGTTCAACTAGGTTTTCTGGATCTCGAATTTGCTTGTAACTCCAAGTGCCCAATTGTGTTGCAATAAAGTAAAGCTCTAGCTTATGATCACTAGGTTTAGGTAGGACATCAGGAATGCGATCAACCAAAGAAATGTCTCCGCGGCCAGTGTGCTCCCGAAAAATTACCAGATAGCACAGGCAATAAATAGTATTTACTAGATCTGGATGGTCAGGTTTCAGGCAAAGTACCAGTATGTTCTCAATGTTTGCAATATTTGATAATATCTTTGCAACCATCCTAGGACCAGATAAAGTTCCAGCATATCCACCATACAGCCTGAGCAACTCCTGATAATGTTTGAGGAGAGGTTGAATGAGATGGGGCATAGGAGGATAATTATTTCGAATGTATTCTCTTATAGGGACCAATGCCTTGAGTCGTTTCTGATTATCAAGAAAAGCTAGCGAAGTGCTGAGCAAGGTTGATTTGCAACTGTGGATATTTTATTGGTAGTTGGCTTTGTAAGAGCTCCTCATCAGAAACCCCATCTGGCAGGATTGAAAGCAAGCTCATTAATTCTGTTGCCTGAGGCAAGTACACCATTCGTGGACTGGAAAGGGACAGGGAGATTGATAGCTCCAGGTTTGACTTCTTGTCATATCCATCAGAAATTATAGCAGTTTTTTCCTCTTCCCAACGTGATAACATGTTGGAGCAGCCTTCAGATTCCACCAAGTGAGCCATGAGATCAATTGCAAGTGGCATGTTATCAGTTAAGAGGAGGACCCTATCAATATCATCACTGTCATGGCCATCATCTGCAATAGCAATGAAGGTCTTGCGAGCAGCATCTTGGCTCAAGGGCTTCATGGGTTTCAAAAATGGCCGACTCCACCGGACTTTGGCTGGCCGTTCTTCTCCCCGCATTGTGACCTGAAATGCTATCAGTTAGACTGTCATAATAGTGAGAGGAGAGCTGTCACTAACAACCAATACAAGGTGTTCAATATCTGTGAGCAGAGACAAAAACTCTTCAATTTCTCCCCTAGTCTGTGTTGGCTCCCAAAGTGTTTCCAAATTATCCAGAATCAGAAGACATTTTTGGTTGCTGGAAAAATAGCGGAGCACGGCTCGGGTGAGATCCATTTCGGGCTGCAATCCAATGTGGGCTCCTATGAGTCCTGCCAGTTCCATTTTGCTGGATATAGAGTCGCAGGCCACAAAGTAACGATGCTGGACGCCTGCATAAGTAACTTATGTAATTTCACTTACCCGGTGAAATTTAACTTATGCTCACTTATGGCAGGGTAAGTGAAATTCCCCCGGTAAGTGAAGTGTAAGTGAACTTAAAGTACCTTTAAGGACCTTCCAAGTTGCAATAAGTACCGGAGTTTATGTAACTTAATGGCCTTTTGAGGGATATTTGACTGTTCTAACCCGCACAGGGGCCTGTACTTGCCAAGTACTTGGCGTTTTCGACACTATGAGAACAGCTGGCCGATAGAAAATGATCCCAGTTCTGTATTGACCGTAAATCCAGACTTGTTAGTATACCATGGACTTACCACCCACTTCGAACTATTTCTGACCAATTTCAAGTCAACACGAGGACCCTCTCCCGGGCAGCGGATGTCTGGATTTCCATCCCATTTTTTTTTTTGCTTGCCAGTTATTGACTACCGGTGGTCTCCGTCCGCCATCATCGCAACTGGAAGTGGTACAGCAGGCCCACAACCCAATCCTCTTTCTCATCCCTCCAGTCCACTACATCTTCACGATTGCCTTTATATCCCTGGATTTCAACCAACCAACATCAAAAACTGATAATAGCACCCCAATAAAGTCTGCTTCAAAGGTTTCTGGGACATCGAAATTGACTCAGTCATTGAAGCAGAAACGGGAGGATCCAGATGCCGGTTTCATGTTGGAACCTGATGAGGCAGCAGGCACAGCGGAGATTGTTGGCGTGCAGTGCAGCACCTGAGCTCAGATTTTTTTTTGAAAAGATAGTTAGTAGCTGTGGTTAGTTACAAGGTAACCACTGCCCTTACACTGTACATTTTCCTGCCGTTCACTTGAAGGCGTAGAGGTAACTTATGCCATCAGATGGATTGATGGCATAAGTGAATTTACCCGGTGGCACTTGGCACAATAAGTGAGCCTAAGCACCTGTAAGTTTCGGTAAGTTACAAAGTGAGATTAACTTGGGACTTGAATTACCCTCCAAGGTGCCCGTAGATGGTCAGATTCATGTATTTTAAGTACGTGCAAATAAGTTGGTGCAATGGATTTGACTTGACATTTGACAAGTTGGTACAGTATGAGTTTTCTGTCTATCACAAGCAGAGGCAGAGTTTGTTGAGACAATGGAGGGCTTGAAAGCAGTGGAAGATATGGATTCTCTGTCAGTCTTCATCTGTGTTGGCTGTCTCAAAGAGAAAGGCTGGGCCAATAAGTTGCTACCACTGCTGAAAGGGAGTCCCTGTTGGGCTCGAGGCCCATCATGGGCACCTGACCCATTCATTTCAATGGTTCACTAGCCTGTACAGTTCTGAGGTTGAGTAACATACGGTCCGGTTTGAGTGCGATCAACTGCACAAGCCAAAGAGCTACTTTTCAGGAGAATACCATGGAAAGGGGATTAAAATCCCATTAAACTCAACATACCAGTGCCGTAGTTCATAAGAAAGACTAAAATACCTTGATATAAGTGCCGCGAGATAACCGTAGGAGCGGAGTTTAAATAAGTGAAGTGAGGTAAGTGTGGGAAAAAAAAGTTAAGTGCGGCACGGTTAAGTTTGGGTGGTAAGTTAACTTACCAAGTTAGGAAATAAGTTACTTTTTACGGACTCACGATGCTGTGCATAGATGCCTGTTATTTGAGGATGATGCAAAACAGCCCGTGCTAGGCTTGTCTTTCCCATGCCACCAGCGCCTAGGATTGCTATCCTCGGTGGTGCTTCTTCAAGTTGTGCAAAGGACGTAAGAATATCTGCAAGATCAGATTTGCGACCATAGAATATCTTTGGCTCTGAAGGCAGCATAGACAGTGAATTGGAGCTTGATAGAACTCAGTCAGAGTCTCCCATTAGCTGGCTATCATGGAATGATACCTGTTGTAGGAACAAGAAAAAACATTGTTGATCTGCTGAAATCATGATCTTCATTAATATCAGTAACACATTTAAAGTGTCTCCATACCGATGCATTTTCAGATGAAGCATTCACGGAAAAAGCTTCAATCGCGTCCATGACTTCCCGGTGTTTATCATCTGCAAATTTCTGCAAATCTGCGATATCGGTGAGAAGATTTGCATCCTGAACCTGTAATATCAATTTGTCCTTCAGTGTTTGGAGATGCCTGAATTCAGCCAAACTACCTTGAACCCCTCCAATGCTCTTTTCAATCCAGTATTGCAATCTATCAACAATCTGCTCATTTCTCCGTGACGGAAAAATTGTTTGATCTTGCTTTTCTCCTGCTGTGCCTCCAGATAGGTGTGGATTTTGTGCAGTGTCCTGCAGTGCCTTCCTTTTAGTATTACAATAAATTAACGGGTGGATGGATTCAATTACTCTATAAAATTCCCGAGATGCTTTAAGAAGCTCAGAGGCAGATCAGATCCTGGCTTGACATGCACCACTACAAGAGCGTATAACAATCTGCATGTCTGTTCCATCAATTCGACGCATTCGTTCTTGTTCTTGTTAACCTTCTTTCAAGTTCAAGGGATGAGGCCATTGAACATAATACTTACTCCAGACACATACCTCCATCAAAGTCAACAAAGACCTCGCAGTCGTTGAGATAGGCTCCAAGAATGGGGTCTGGAAGGCATCAACCAATGTTTGAATGGCGTTGACAGCTCCAGGGAAACAGATACTGATGATGTTCAGCCGGCTTTCGGTGGAGGGTCTGGTGGGCATTTTGTTTTGTTGCGATGGGGAAGATATGTTTTATTGAGATGAGGAAGATATGAAGGGAAGGCTGGCAGCTTTACTTTCCTTTTATCTTGGATGTTTGTTAGGAATCGGACAGCCAGGTAGATGATTGACCAATGATTAACGCTGCTTTAATCTTGTTTGACTTGTGACTGACAGATTGTCAGATTGTTCGACGAGAAGGGTCCGGAACGCTCGAAATAGGGGTAGGCTCACACGCGCGGTCCTGTTTTTGTTTCGAAGCATATTAAATAATCATGTCTTCGCCCGACCTCTTCTTTGTGTCTGAATATCGCCAAGAATATCAGTACAGTACCAGAGAAGTGGAGACAACTGGGGGGAGTCAGAAAGAAAAGAAAAGAAACTTTACATAGGAATGCACCTGAAGATGATGGCAATGTCGAATCAAATACGATTTAAGACTGGCGGCACCCAAGTATCACGAGACTTGGCAAGTTGGAACCGTGCGGTCAGTCGTTAATTGCAGTACCATAATACAATACACAGATCTGTCTTCCTGAAATCTACAACTCGTCCGACTTCGTGCGCCTATTCCACCTGCATCAAAGGTTAAAATTCAACACGCTTTTCATACGCCAGGATGCATCCACGTACCACCATTCATCCTGATTGCTTGGCCCCGCCTCCGGCACGGCCCACTCGCCCTCCCCGCCCCGCGCGCCCTCGGCAAACTCAGTCATCGCACGCCGGAGCGGGAACACCCCGCGCCCACTGCAGAAATCCTCCTCCGATGGGAAACTGATGTGCACGCGTGGCGCCTCCTTTGCAAACGCAGCAACCAACTCGTCGTACTCGGCCGCGGGCGTACCGCAGAATCCGCCGCTCGGCGCAAACCCGGGCTGCACGATTACGCTGAGGTTCTCGGGGATCGCTCTGGGTTCAATGAATTTTTTATACAATAATCATTCATTTATTCGTTCATCAAAGCAGCTTTGGATTGGATGGAAACACGCACAAGGGAGGCGGGATGTAGGGCATGCCTAGGACATCATGCTTGAGGCGCTGCGTCCACGTACGTTGGGGTCGGCCGGGGTTCAGCTCCGCAGGGAGGCCGTACACGCTGTCGACACCCGTGACCAGCAGCCGGGTCAGGGCGGGGAAGTCCCCCCGCAGCGCAGCCAGCGGCGGCCAGTGGTCATAGATATACGCGAGCCGCAGGTGGGTGAGCACCGGGAACCGCGCTGCGGGATCAGCAAAAATGCGCGTTGCCGCGCCGTAGATGTGTGCGCTCCGGACGCTCAGGTGCGTCAACGCGGGATACGCCATGCGGCCCTCGAAGGCGCTGATGCGCGGGTCGGGACTGCTGTCCCGTTGGTCATAGGGGTTGTACGTGAGGTAGGAGAGCGCCTCGAGCGATGGTGCCGCGCGCTCGAGCACACGCCGCAGTGGAGCCTCGATATCGCGCACAGCGCGTTTGAGCCGCAGTGCGGTTTTCTCGTTGCTGTGTCCGATTTCCAGTGAAAGGTATGAAATTGGTGCGTGCTTGAAATATTTATCCAAATATTCCCAGCTAACTATCCAACTTCAATCTTGTGTGTGGTGGTTCGGGGTTCGCGTGGCAGGAAACCACGAGTGCGAAATTGGAATGTAGTGTAGAATGCGTGTTCAAATTGAATAGCTTGTAGATCCTTCAAATATAACCCAAATCCCAATCCTAAATCCTATGTTCCGTTCCGTAAATTCCCTTCAAAGGTCCTGGCGAGTTCCCGTAAAATCCCTAGCGATGTCCGTAACGTTCCGAGCGAGTTCAAATTTGTGAGAGCGAAAATGAGTGAAAACAGGGGTGATCCTGGCGGGTGTATTGTGTCTATCTACACATTTCGCGCTCCTTATATACCCCCAATGTTTGGCAAAGCCAAACAAACTACTACTACTACAAACATATCCACGAAACCCGTTGACTACAAGTCCCAGTGCACCAATTGGACCACGTATGCCTCGAAACGGAGGCTATGGTATAGCCTGTAACCGACTTTCTCGTTTTCCGCAACTGTCCCCATGCCAATAGGGGCTGGACTGGCCTCCAGACGCCTCGAACCCCTCCAGAGCGGCCTCCGACACGTATTGACACGTCGAGCCACGCCCATCGTACTCGAACGCGTGTTTTGATCCCAAAACACGGTTTGCTACCAGGTCACGTGACCGTTTGACACTGCCTCGTTCTTGACATTTAATATCCGTGCGCCACCGTCATTCTCCTGGTTTCGGTTTTACAGGTGAATAGTAAACTTTATTCGGTTGACTCTTATTTTGACAGGCCTTAGTTCCCTTTGTATGCCCAGGGAATCCGTCCCTATTATGTGCGCGCCCTCCCTACATGTAAATCCCGCTTCCCCGCCTGTTACTCACCCCATATGGCCATGGTAATGCAAAAAGTACTGGAACAGGCCACAAGGCCTAATGCAAAATGTTAAGGCGCACCATATGTGGTAACTGTGGGGTTGTGTTGACCCGAGAAGCTTTTGTTCGGCATTGATGGCAAACGTCGGACCTCAAATCTTGCCATCTCTGCCGCCGCCACCACTACTGCGACCTTGCCGGCTCTGATTGCAGATCAAAGGCAATGTATAACATTGAAACTGCCAATACCTAATGCAAAATTGTTACACGTGTGCCCGTAGGGCGCGCCGCATTCCCCGCCGCGCTACCGAAACGCGTGCAGCTCTAATGCAAAAAATCCCCGCTCCCCTAAAATATAATTATGCCCGCTCCCGCCGCCCCATGAACACGTGCACTGCAGATTCAATGCAAAATATGTGTGGCCTGCAATACATTTTGATGGATAAATTACATACCCGCCCGCCACGTCGGGCGGGCTGCAGAAAATATAATTATATTATGCATGTCCGCTCCCGCCGCCCGCCGCGTCCGATCAACACGTGCACTGCATTCTCAATGCAAAATATGTGTGCTCCCGCAATACATTCCGATGGTAAATCATATACCCGGCCCCCGCGTCGGGCGAGAAAATAATCATATTATGCATGCCCGCTTCCGACGCCCGCCGCCCGCCGCGCCCCTAACGACCACGTGCACACATCTACCCAATGCAAAATATCCCTGCTCAGAATTTGCAAAAACATCTTGCATCAAAATCCCGCCCAGGGCGCATATTTCGCCCACCACGGATAACACCAGGAAAACAAACATACAAAATGACAATGAGTATACAACAGAGTAGAAAGTACTACATACACCAGCCGAAAAACAGAACTTTCCAATTCTTTTCTTTTTTCGCAAAACCTTCTCACGTGCAATTCATCCCAACTGGGACTCAAGATATACCACCACCGCCGATACAAGAGCAGGCCTCTTGGTATTGGCGGGTCTACCGCTCGCAGTCTTTCACTCACCCGCCTGTTAATCGTCCGATGTTTCGACATCTCCGTCCCTTTCCGCTGTTTTTTTCGGTGGTTCATCCGCCATTTCCTCCGCTCTGTTACACAGCGACAGTAAGCGCGTTGCCTGCATATTCCGTGAAAAACGACTCACATCATCTGCTTAAGCACCGCGGTCACATCCGCCACCGCCAAATCCCATTTCTTTGACGCTTCCTCCCCCAACGCGTCCTTCCACCACCGCAAACAAATCAGCACGTTCAGCATGCCATTCGGACCCGTATTGTCAAGCTCCCCCCACTCTCCACTTTCATCCGTCTCCATAGTTGCCCCGTCTTCTGCCACGTAGCGCCACTCCGGGTTCAACTTGTGCCACCAGCCCCACCACTCATCCCCGAACACCTTAGCGTTAGTGATCGGTGGCTTGGGACCGCCCTTCCTTCCATATGATATCCACTTTTTAACCTGATCCGGCCTACCGTCGAGATGGCCCCGCGTTGGGCCCAGAAATGCCCTCAAGAATTCCTTCTGCCACCACAGCTTCAGCAGTTCGTCCCACTCGACTCCACCACCACCCTTCTCCAGCGCTTGCTTCGCGTTCATGGCCCAGGCTGGTCCGCGCTCGTCATCACCGGCTACTGCTGCTGCTGCTGCGGCTCGGCGCGGTCGTTTTTCCCTTGTCAAAACGGTGGTAGATGTGCCGCCCTCGCTCTCGTCGCCGCCGCCGCCCTCATCTTCATCTTCATCCTCGTCACTCTCTTCTGCTTCCTCCTCGCTTTCTTCCACCTCCATCTTCTTGCGTTTACCACCCTTTTTCCTACCCGCCACACCCTTGCCCCTACGCTTGCGCTTGCTCCCAGCCACCTTCTTCTTCTCCGCCGGTTTTTTAGCTGCTTCCTTCGCCTCAGCCTCCTCCAGACGTCGCGCCACCTCCGCCTCCTGCAAGCTCTGCATGTCCTCCAGAGCCTCTTTACTGCCCGCCATATTACTCTCACGTTGGCGCAGGAATATTGGCAGCTTGAGAAGATACTCCTCCCGCGCCCTCTGCGACGTTGGAGAAAGTGCCGCCACTGCCCGCCTCAATGGAGTCTCAACTCCCGCCAGCCCATCTAGCCTGCTCGAGGGAGGTGGTGTGCGGGCACGTCGCACAGGCGGCATATCCACATCATCCACCTCGGGCGTATCGTCCATTACTGCCTCCGGTGTCTCTGGCGTGAGCTCATTGGCGCCTGGCTCTTTCTCAGCGGCGTCAGTAACTTCTGCTGCTGCTGCTACGACAGGCGCCTCGGGCGCTTTTGGCGTCGTTGCTACAACAGACGTGTCGGGTGGATGAGGAGCCTCCGGTGTCCTTGCCTCTGCGCCTGTAATCTGTGCATCCCCGCCGCCCGTCTTCTCAGTAGCGCCCTCAATCTCGAGACCCAGACCGGAGGCAGTGCTGGCGCTAGAGGTGGCAGTGCTGGCGCTAAGGGTGGCAGTGCTGGCGCTGGTCGTAACGCTGGCGCCGGCTGCGCTCGTCGAAGACACCGTGACAGAGGGCGATGCGGGAGCAGGACCGGAAACACCAACTGCTTGCTTATTGCGCTTCTTCTGCTTCCTCGCGCCTTCCTCGGCCAACAACTGCTCCAAAGTTTTGTGTGGTGTGGCTTTCGGTGCAGGCGCTTGGGGTGCCTTCGGTGCGGCTGCCGTCTGGGTTCCGCTGGGGCCCGCAGTGCTTGTAATCATCGCAGCTTTCCGTGCCTCCTCCCGTTGTCGTAGCTCCTTCTTCGGATCTTCTCCCACCGTCGCATCTTCACCTTCTTCGGCATCTGTTTCCAGCGTCAGCAAACTCATTCCACTCGTATGCCCAACGACAAACCTGCTGCAAGCAAAAAACGCATGAATTGGCGCGTTACGTGCTCGTGGTACGATGTCCCCGCCCATCTCGACCAGTCTCGCGCGACGGGGCCCTTTGTGGTTCCTTCATGCAGCGAACGTATGTAGAACTCACCGTCCGCGATGCGCCCTGTGATCAATGTAAGGTGCAACCCAGTTGCATCCCTCAAACCCCGGAGCAAGGGCGCTACAACCAGCCCGAAACGGTTACGTGCTCTACAAAAGTATGTCAGTCCTCAATTCCAGGAAGTTGCTATCTGACTCACTCCTCCATCTCAGCATCACTTAGCGAGAGCCTGCCTTCTTGCGACAGTTTGAAATCCGCAGTCTCCAAATCATGCTCCTCCTCCGCCATCCGATGCACATCGTCCTGGACCTCCTGCGGCTCTGCCGCCAACAGCTCCCGCGCAATCGCTGCACGCAGGTTGATCGTGCCACGCGCCCCGACCTTGCTGGGATGACGCTCCTCAAATAACTCTTGGATTTTTGCCTTGTTCGCCTCCATTCGCATGTAGAATTGGTAATCCGGGAGACGTTTCGGTGCGTGGTGATCAGCCGTCGCGTGTGTGAGTAGGCTGATAATTTTCGCCCAGGGATTCCTTCCAGTCCCACCGACGTGCCCACGCTGATAATTAAACCAAGCTTTTATTTTCTGCATTCTGAGGTGAGTGGATACTCGGCTATTGCAACCGAATTGACATACCTTTTCCATCGCCGTCTCCACCTCCCCCTTCTGTTTTCTGTCCGCCTCCGATAGGTCTTCGTCGCGCGTCGTATCCGGTTCCATGTCAGGCGCGGGCTCCTCGGTGAGAGGCAACCGCCAGGGAAATTTTTGCCAATAGTTGAATAAGACGGTGGGCCAGAAGGTACGAGTTTTTTTTGTCTCGGACGCGGTGATGTAATCATCCAGCAGGTCTCGCAGGAAGTCGAGGCGCTGACCATGGAAGTCGCCAGGATTACCGCGCTTTTTGGCCTCAGTGTCTGTATCCTCTTTTTTCTTTGGCATCGTAGAGCAAATGTGCGTGATGGCGAACGAGAAGGAAACGGGACTTGTGGTACTGGAGTTCGCCGAGCCGCTTGATTCAGACATCCACGCCACCCGACCACTGACATTCTGACTAACTACCAACGGTTCTTTTTTACTCGCACATCGCAACATCCGCTCCGCGGCGCACTCCTGCCGATGACATGCCGCCTCCGCCCTTGCCTCGCCGCCCTCGGGATTCGCGCCTTCACTGCGCCGTGCGATGTCCTCGCAGGAGCAGCCCCGCAGCGTAGTTGATGCACAAGTTTTTTGCCATGAAGGGAGGAGAGCAAGCAGGTGTGTAACACAACTAATCAAGATATATGCCACCGAACATTTTGACTAACTACGAAACAGGTGGACTTCTTTTCCGCCGGCGCATCAACTGCAGCCGCCCCGCCGCTCAACTCTGCTGATGTCCCTCCTCCAGTTCCGCCTCCGCCTTCAGCACCTTGTAGGTCGCAGTCAAAGCCGCCAGACGCGTGTTTTCCGTCGCGAGCCGTGCAGCAAGGGCTGCGTTCTCCGCCATCAGCAGCCGCGCCGTGAGACGCTCACCTCGAATGCGAATCTTCGAGTAGTAAAAGTATGACTTGATTTTCTGTGCCGACCATGAATCTCCGACGTGCAAACCAACCCAAAAAAAAGGGAACAAGGAAAAATTGCGCACCTTGTGGGTCCGCTTGCGCACGTTGTCCCGCCGAAGCAACTCATCCCTCGTCAAACGTTCTCCTGGATCCTCTCCACCAGCGCCCGGTACCAACTCCTCATTCATCGGCACCCTCCACGAAACGTTCCGCCAGTAATCCCGGAAAACCTCCTGCCAAAACCACAGGCCAGGGTACTCCTCCGCTTCCACGAAAAAATCGAGCCACTCCTGCAGGACTTCCTTGCGTGCACCTTTGAATCGGTAGGGATGATTGGTAGTGGCGGGCACCTCACGCAGATGCGGAAAGGGAACCATAGTTTTTTCGTTTCAAGGCGGGTGAGAGGACGAGCAAGCGAGCGGGGGTTTTTGGATAACAAATGGCTGGTCGGACTGTTCACATTCCTGTCTTCCTTTATTTCCTCACCTCAATCCAACATGACAACGCGCCACTGCTCATACTCAGACATGATCCCACACGGCGCCATCTAATACTAATGAATGTACGCTTTAAATTGCATTATATTGATCCGCCTTTCCGTTCGTTCACACAAAGATACAACGAGAAGCAATTTAATTTACAACAACAACGGCAAGTTCATGTTACATAACAAAAAGAATCAAGACAATGTAAAATGATGTACGGACGGGGACGGCAAAATATGTAAAGTCCAGACAGGAACGGCGGGTAATGTAAAAAGTGGGTACGGGGGCGGGTAAGTCAAAACGACACGACAGCGTATAGTAATCAAGAGCAACGAGGAGACGCATGAGACGGGGAAGTGAGTGAGGGGAAGTGGGTGAGTGAGCGCAACAAGACGTCTGAGACAGAGAGTCCAAGAAATAAAATACATACAAACGCAACAAAGCTCACGCCGCAGAATACTTTCCGATGAATTCCTCAACTTCGTCCAGATCGTCGGACCCCATGAGGCAAGCATCCACACGACCAGACTCGCAGAGGATTTTCACTGCATCCCCGCGTGCAGTGAAGATCCTCTGCGAGCCGACCACAGCCCAGAAACATGTCAAGAAACCGGCTGAGGTCCCCGGTGTGATCAGAGGGAGGCTGGCGGTGGGGACACCAAACATGGCGGCTTCAAGCTCGTCGAGGTCGGAGGAGACGACGAGCGCGGAACCCTCGCGTTTAGCAACACGCACCGCGTGGATGGCAGCTTCGCGGGTAAGGAACAGTCGGTTGAAGTTTTCGACGGCCCAGAAGCGCGGCCCCGGGCCAGATGCAGCCGGAGCACCCGCCGACGCCGCACCTCTGGAAGCTAAAGGGGTCGAAGGGGCCGCGGTGGCAGTGGTAGCGGGTGCAGACGACGTCGAGGCGATGTGGGTGGCTGAGGGAGTCAAGGCAATGCGGGTGGAAGGAGTTACGCGGGGACGAGGGGCCGGAGTCGGGGAGAGAAGAGAGGTGTACTGCGACGCGGCGACGGGGGACTCGGAGATGGAACCCGTGGAGACAGCTGAGCCGAAACGGAGAGGCGCAGGCGGCGCCAGAGGAGTCGAAACGAGTTCAGTCCTAACGGTGGACGGTGTTCCAGTCGCGGATGAATTTTGGGGGGTTGCAGGCACAGGGCCGGGGGCAGAAACGGGAGGAAAAGCGGGCGGCGCTGGGAGTGAGCTGGTGAAACCTCTGGCCATGCGGAAGGGAGGGCAGCGTCCACGATGAGTGCCGTGACAATTGTTCACCCAGTGAGAGCGGGCGTCGGCCCACAGTCTAAAGGCGCGCTGACGGGAGTCGGGAATCCCGTCGGTCTGGTCGTTGGCGTCCTGGCTGCAGAACATGTAAGTTGGAGGTAATTCAAGTTTTCATGGAGCTGATATACATACTGGTCAGTAAAGAAACCGTTCCCATATCCATGGGTGACAACATAGAATCTGTTCGGCATGTGGTCTCCGAGGGCAAAGACGTTGCTGTGTTCAGGCCGGTGAGGGTAGAAAGGGGGTTCACAGTGGGTGGGGTTGGAGGAGGAGTTGGAGGTAGAGCTGGAGCTGGAATCGGATGCAGAGTGTTGGGTCATGGTGGTAGGAAGGAGCGAGGGAAAGAGTGAGGGGTGGCGAGGGACATTCTTGAGGGCGGATTAAAAGTAAGGCAGCCAGAATCGAGAAGCTTTTGGCTTTGTCATCCATCGGCTCGATTTGGAAAGGCCAAACGATCACTTCCGCCACTCCACCGCGGAATACGGCGTTCTGGAATCCTCGACGCTCTACATTTTCGAACGCGCCGCCTCTTCACTAATTATGCATTCCAACGCATTCAAGAAGCTATTTGAAATCCTCATGGCATCCGATCCTATGACTGCAGCGCAGTTCGTCTATGCTGGCGTTGTCCAGCACAAAGCACGTTTCTCTGACCTTCAGAAAGGCGAACGCTACGCGTCCATGGCTTTCATTACCCTGAGTACCGTCAGGTTCGTATTTTTTAAATCCATTATTGTTCTGATTATGAACAGACATCACATTACACATGCAGCTCCTTCTGAGGGCTCCGACGATGAGGTGCTGCCCGAACTAGTATCAGCGGTAGAGGACTCTGATGGTCCTGCGAACTGGCGCCAGCAACGCCGTCTGTAATTCTACTGTCGACCCCGACCCAAGAATACAATTCTTATTTTGTCTCGAATTTTTTTTGTGAACCTTAGTGTATCTACGGCGCCCAGCGCTGCTTGCCACGCTGAAAATAAGGCAGCTCGCCGGGCTTGGGAATATATCCAGGCTCTGCCGTCGGGTCATGTTCCAACATCCAATCAATCCGCTCCTCGTCGGTCATCGCAGAAAAATTCGGCGCACCCGCAGCTTCAGCCCGTTCAGCTTCAGCGTCATCCTCGGCTTCCTCCTCTGCTATGGCGCGTGCTTGTGCCTCCTCATCTTCGAGCGCGGCACGCCTATTTGCGCGTGCGGTGCGTAATTCGTTGGCCTCCGCCCACGATTCCCAGCCGTGCTTCGCAATGTGAAGCGCCCCTCGGCGTGAAGTTTGGCGGTGAGCGAGTTCCTTCGCGTTCCTAGGTTCATGAGCAGAAGAAGAAAAGCAGCGGAAAAACCGAACTTACCTCTCGCGGAATCTACGACTAGATTCCAACGCAGATGCCTGGTAGGATGCATCCCCTTTCTTCTCTGCGCGGAGCCTACAGTTTTGTGTTGTGTTGATAAACAGGTAGGAGGAAAGAAACTCAAAACTTGCCTGGCCATTCTGTTGCGTGCCTTATCTCGCAAGGTTTCACGGTTGGCCTTGCGATATCGACGGCTTGCCTCAAGCTGTGCTGGGGTGCTGGAAGGCTCTTCGGTGCGGACAGGGCGGGGTTGTTTGTACGGCCCAGCATACTTGGATTTTAACATGATCGAGTGGCTGGATGAAGTGAAAGTATGGTAAATATAGCCATTTAATGGCACTTCGTTTCTTCAATTCTTCCTCTTCACCAAAAAATCTGGGCAAAATTGTGGATGTCTGCCCAGTCTGTCTGAGCAAGCTGTACAATTCAGATAGACTTATTTATTCCCGACTGGCTGTGGAAGGGCCAAATACCTTTAGGGACGCGTAACAAGTTCGCCATATGCACAACAAGTTCGCCATATGTGTAACAAGTTCGCCATAATGCGCTGTTCGTTCTCCAAGTTCGCTCATTGCATTGTTCCATTCCACCGTGCAAAAAAAAAACATTCATTGCAAAGAATCGAAAAGGGTGCATACAAAATTGGGTTCGGAACAACGGAGCAACATAGCGACAGTGTAAAATGTAACTAGTGGCTAACTAGTGGCTCGAGGAATAGGTCACGCAAGCATACAATAGCATGGGTAATAAAAAGAAAGCGACAAGAGAGAGAGAAAAGTGTAGCGAAAGAAAAGAACCCGGGTTTTGGCTGCAGAGAGTTTAGCGAGGGTATACAGTTCACACAGGGTAGCACTTACGGAGGCGGAGGCTATCGAACGCTTCAGACTTTGGACTAAGTCAAGATTGATCAGCTCAACCATGAGGTGAATATTGGAAAACACGAAGACACACCTTGACCAAAGACGGCTCTGCTACCCGCACGGCTGCCTGTAACGCCCATGCAGTTTCGATCCTTTCGCCGTCGTAATTCTGGCATCCTCGCAGCCAGAATCCCGATGTTTCCTGAGAATAGAGATGCAGACGTGGAATGTTGTCAAGCGGAACAAGATGCAGAAAAGTCATGAGGCCCTGGATGTCCTGGCGTGACGCGCGTCGCTGGTGGTGAGATGTGGAGAATGGAGGGCTGCGGCTGAGCTAGGTGTTAGTTCGACAGCCGGGTGCATTAACCATTTGGTGCTCACCTCGAATGCATGTCAGAATGGTGAAATGGGAAAAAGTGGAACTTGTTTCGCGTAGTGTGAAGTGAATGACAGAAGTGGAACGACTTGACAATGAGAAGAACTCGTTTTGGTTGCCGCACTGGTTGGTCGAGTCAGAGTCAGAGCGTGAGATGGCGCCGGACCTTTGCTAAGTCGAGGTGGCGTTGGGGTAATTGTCAGTCCTGCGGAAATCAACCGTTCCCGCGAGGTGCCGCGAGGATTCGACGGGGACCTGGAAAATGGGGTACGAGAGGCTGCGACGTGGTAATGCTTGCATTGGGTCGGCAAGGCGAGGCGCGCTATGGGGTCGCCGTGCTTTGACGTGCCGAAGTTGTCGAATTTACCTAAGAAATGAACCCAACGACAGCAGTAGGCGTGAATAGAATGTGTGGGTTATATGTAAGAAGTTGGAAACAGGATGATTTGGTAATAGTCGGGTTCGTTAGACAGGCGGCAGAGCAACGGGGAAGGTGACATGAACAGAAGTACGTCGGGGCTGGGGCAGCCGAGCGATGGGAAGGAAGGGTGACTTAGACAGGATGAGCGGGTGGGCACGGCAGAGGGAGTACAAGAAATGTGACGGAGGTCAAGTAGCTAATGCAAAATCTCGGACAAGGCGGCGTGCGCCCAGAAGAGTGCACCAACGAACATGAAGAGCTTTTTGACGTCGGCGAGGAGCGGCTGTCTCTTGTCTTGGCGACGGCGTTGGATATTGTGGTATTTTTGTATAGATCTCATGCTGTGGATGTGTTGCGCGTTAGCGGCAAAAGTCAGGGATGCATGTTTGCATTGACTTACATGGAATCGGGCATGGGTCTACCAGGACGAGACAGAGATGGGTGGGCCTGGCTAAAAGATAAGTAAGGTGCAGTCCAGACATACAAATCCAGATAACTCACCGGTATTTCATCTCTCTCTCTATGCTCCAGATGATCGCCACTTTTCGTCGTTTCGCTTCTCGAAGTAGTTGTTGTTCCTCTAGGAAAAGTGCATAGAGAGTCAGGTCGACGGATGGACGGACCCTAAGAAAATGAAACGTATTGAGGTGGAGACGTGCATGAGGAAAAAAAAGTCGATGCTTACAAGGATGCCCACTCGCTTTGGCGCCTTAAAGGCATTGTTTACAAAGGGGTTGAAGCGGAAAGGACGTAGCGAAAGTAAAAGCTGAAGTGGGAATGAGCACGAGAAATGAGAGCATTCAAAGTGACGTACTCTGAAGCAAAGTTAGCAGGTAGGTAAGGGTAAGACCCTGCCGGACGCTTGCCGCATGTTGCAGCGCTGCGCCAGCAGGGAGCGGCGGACTGTGGTGCGAGTGGCAAAAGAGAAAGACGGAGACCCTAACCTTAACGCGACACCGCCACCATTTGCCTTTGGCGATCTTGCCATCCCCATCACGACTCGGGAGCGACTCTCTGAGCACTCACGCCCGCCCGAGATGATGCGCAGGCGGCGGCGCGCACCCAAAGCGCCGGAACTCGAGCACGAGCATGTTGTCACCATGTCCGTTGCGGATTTCGCGCGTCGAGAAAATCCCAACGACGCGGATGCACCGATCCTCACCCACATCGACCGCGCATCGACTTCAGGGCGACGTGTATACACCGAAACGGTGCCAATCCAGCCGCCTTCACCGGTGAAGAATTACAAAAAACGGCGCGCAACTCAGGAGTCCGAGATAGAGCTTCCAGCGGAAGGACCCGATGCCGCCCCCGCATACGACCCAGCAGAGTACAACTCGGACGACGAGCGGTACGATATGTTCCCCGACACGTCGCCGAAGGCTTCCAGGAAGTTGCGGAGACTCAGAGGGATGTTCGAGCCGTCGGTGAGCAGAGATTATGTGCTCGCAGTTCTTCTTGAACTCTGACAATTGTCTGCAGCTGAACAAGTGGAGACCTTTACGGGGTGACTTTCTGGACGAGCTTTTGCGACGTGATGGCTGTGGAGGCGCTCACCACGCCTGCGCAGAGTGCTCGGCGTCCGAAGATGCGACCTTCCGCTGCACCTGCTGTTTTGGCGTACATCTATATTGCCAGCAATGCATCGTAGCCTTGCACCGCGCCAACCCGTTGCATATTGTCGAGGTGAGTCGCGTCCTGGTCTTGTCTTACTCTGCGGCGGCTGATTCTTTCTAGCACTGGGACGGAACTTGTTTTGAGAAGGTGCCGCTCAAAGACCTTGGCTTGCGCGTACAGCTGGGACATGCAGGATGCGTCAAACCGCGACCCGCCCCTGAAAATTTTGTTGTCCTTGACACAAACAGCATTCACGAGGTCGCGGTCGATTTTTGCGGCTGCTCTCAAGCTGTCCTACACGGAGAGCCCTACGTCCAACTTCTACGCGCTGGATGGTACCCTGCAACGGTCGACAAACCACAAACTGCAGCCACGTTCGCGGTCCTAGACCTCTTTCACGCCCTCACTCTGCAGGCCAAAACAACGATGTATGATTTTTACGTGACATTGGAGAGGATGACCAACAGTGCCGGCCTCAAACCGCCGCATCGCTACTCGGAGTTTCTACAAATGACACGACAGTACCGACATATCCTCCTTTTGAAACGTGCAGGACGAGGGCACGATCCGAGTGGGGTTTATGGGACACAACCCGGTGAATGTGCAGTTCTGTGCCCAGCATGTCCGCGACCGGGTGTGAACTTGCCGGAGGATTGGCATGAGGCGCCGCCGGAGAAGAAGTGAGAAATCCTTTTGTAAAATGAACCGTGTGCTTATGAATGTAGATTTTTATACATTATTTTCATTGCGCTTGATGCATGTTTCCGCTTGAAGCGGCGCTTAGTCTCCAGCGACCTGCGTGATCCCGGGCTGGGAACGGGCTGGGCGTATCTCACTGAGACGCAGCCATATCGTGAGTTTTTGCTGACGGTTACGGACCAGAAAGAAGTGAGTCGCTGCATCCGAATTAATGAGCCGGCGCTTACCTTACCTCCGGAACTCAGATGAGCACCTGCAGTGGGTTGGCGGCGCTCGATTACGCAAACACCAAGTTCTCCCGGGGCTACAGCAGTACCGGAGTTGGGATGGGGGTCTGCGCCCGGCACGAATTTGTGCAACCTACGGGTGTGGGTGATCTTCAAAAGGGCGAGAGGTGCAGTCAGCAATACATACGAAATTCAGTGGTAAACTAACGTAATATTTCAGATATGCGAACATGGATTATATCTTCGCTTCGTTGGCTCGACATATCGACCCGCGGCTCTTCAAGGTTGTGTCTTATGACATTGTTTGCCAGTGGTGGAAGTATTTGAAGGGCCGACTTGCAAAACTCCCGCCTCACCTTCGACTGTACATCGTGATGAAGTTGATGCACTTCGTCATCCCCAAGATGCACATTCACTCCCATACCGTGGCTTGCCAGGTACTTTTCTCCCTCAACTTCCTTCTCGGTGCGGGACAGACGGACGGGGAGGGGATTGAACGGCCGTGGGCAAATATAGGTGCTGTGGCGACGAGCACGCGCGAGCAGGGTCCTGGCTTCCGGCACGACACCTTAGACGATCACTGGAACTATTGGAATTGGGTTAAACTGATCCTACTCGGTACGTGCTCATTTCTATCCAGAGGATGCTCTGACTAATCAAAGGACCAGCTCGACTACTACGTCGAAAACTCGACAACGCCAAGGTCCAGGCTGCAGCGCAGAAGGACGCGTTTGAGTCTTTCAGCCAGCAGCAGGGCGAGGAGCGCGTAACGGCATGGCGCCACATGGTGGACGAATTCGACGCGGACAACACAAAGCCGAATCCGTATGCTGCCGAGATTCACGGACTTTCCGAGGGTCAAGTGCGACTACAGTTCGCCGAGGAGGAGAAGAAGCGGGTGGAAGAGGGTGTCCCGTCGCTGCATGATGTGAGCCCAAGCTCCTTCATTTATGCAGGGCTGGCGCTCGAGGAGGAACAGTAAGTTTTTGATGTGATGTGCCACCACTGACGAAACTGAATATACTTACAGGCGACGGGTTCGTGTGCAAGCAGAGTTGAAAAAGGCCAAGACAACGGGCCAGCAGATCACCATGACCGGCGTCCGTCGGAAGCTGGCTCGCGGGATCCAACGATTCCGCAAGCTACAAGGGATCTACACGCCGTCTGCGCTGCAGGCCGCTGCTCGCGTTCGGGTTCCTACAGAGCCGGGACAACCACCGCCGGAGGAGCTGCCGGAGGACACTTGCCTGTTCTTACCAGCGGCACTGTCGGAGGAGGAGCGGAAATCGTGCTTACCAGGCTTGGTGGAGATTGAGGCCATGGCCCGCGACGCGCAGTGCCGGACTGCATTAGTGCGGCTCAGAAACCAATTGCATATCAAGTCCCGGTTACTTCTCTACAAGAAGAACCACGTCCGACATCAGGGCGCCAACACCCGGTCAAGAACGATTGTGAACCGCACGAGAGCAAGATCCGATTGCACTCGGAGAAGTATCAGGCGGCGTGGCGGGCTATTCGGCAGCTGAAGGGCGGAGATGCGACGAAGGTGGGCTGGGCGAAGCTGCGGAAGCAGGATATTCGGATGATGGAGGACCCCGAGGAGTTGACAAAGCGGGAGGAGAAACGGAAGAAACGCGATGAACGGCGGCGTATACGAGAGGAGAGGCTGCGAGCGGAGGGGGAGTGGGTCCCATATGATGCACCGGCGGTCGCGCAAGAAGAAGAAGAGGAGCAGCATGAGGGGAGCGATGAGGAGGAGCGCAGGCGCGCGGAGGGGAGAATATGCGAGAGATATCGTGGATTTGGCAAGCGGCAGGTGGGGCGGGTACGGATGCTGAGCTGGAGCAAGGTATGTGCCATTTTTCACACTCGTTTTGGTTAGACTGACACACTTGGTCACCCAGCACTCCGCATCGAGTGGGCCAAGGCATACGCTCGATCACGTCGGTGGACCGAGGAAGTGCAGCTCCTTGAGGAGGAGGCGAGGCGCATATGCGTCTCGTTTGATTATACTGCTGATCTGTGGACTCAGCGGCGGCAGGCTGTTGACCTGCGCACCGTCTCTGCGGAGGTCGCAGAAGGCGCAAAAGCGTACGCAACACGCCAAGCGCGGATGTTCCGTGAGATGAAGCATCGGGCAAAGATTACGTTGACTGAGCCAAAGCTCGCGAATGGGAAGAAGCGGCAACGGGTGAGATTGACCCGTGCAGAACGAGCAGAGGAGGAGGAGGAGGAGAGGAGGAGGAGGAGGAGGAGAGGAGGAGGAGGAGGAAGATGTGGATGAAGTGGGAGACTGGGTGGGGGAGGGCAACGTGGGGGAGCGAGGGAATGTTGGAAGCGATGAGGAATACTGGGAGGGAGGCGAGGATGACGTGGACTAAAATGAGTAGATAATGCATTATAATCTTGCAAAAAGAAATGGCCGATGTGCATGTGCATGCCCACTTTTTTCGTGGACAGCGCAGCGTGGGAGAAATTTCGAGGCAGCGGGGATTCTTTTGCAGAGGAAAAATGGCCAACGCGGGCCCGACATTGTGTTAGTGTGCGGGAATATATTTATTGGGCGGGAACATTTTGCAAAAGGAGTTGCTGATACACGTGGGTTCCCGCATTTTGTAGGATTTCGGGCGCGGCAGGCGGGATATATTTACCAAGCGCGACGGGCAATGGAATATATTCATCCACGGCTATTTCGGGTGTAGCGGGCAGGATTTCAGGCGGGCGGGCGGCGGATATATCTATTGGGCGGGAACATTTTGCAAAAGGAATCACCGACGTGCACGTGCATACCCGCCTTTTTCGGGTGCGGCGGGCAGGATTTCGGGCGCAGCGGGCGGAGATATATATCAAGCGCGGCCGGCGATGGAATATATTTATCCAGAGCATTCCCGGGTATTTCGGGTGCAGCGGGCAGGATTTCAGGCGGGGCGGGCGGAATATATCCATTGGGCAGGAACATTTTGCAAAAGGAATTGCCGACGTGCACGTGCATACCCGCCTTTTTCGGGCACGGCGGGCAGGATTTCAGGCGGGGCGGGCGGAATATATCTATTGGGCGGGAACATTTTGCAAAAGGAATCACCGACGTGCACGTGCATACCCGCCTTTTTCGGGTGCGGCGGGCAGGATTTCAGGCGTGGCGGGCGGATATATCTATCAAGCGTGGCGGGCAATGGAATGTATTTATCCAGAGCATTCCCGGGTATTTCGGGTGCAGCGGGCAGGATTTCAGGCGGGGCGGGCGGAATATATTTATTGGGGGGAGCATTTTGCAAAAGAAATTGCTGACGTGCACGTGCATCCCGCCTTTTTTCGGGGCGCGGCGGGTGGAATATTTATTTTGGTCAGGATTGTTTTTGCAAAAAAGTTCACCGACGTGCACGTGCGCG